>JAVJIF010020361.1:0-75865 GCA_038442645.1 Agave tequilana | reverse complement strand
CCTTGTCTCCAGCTATCTTTAACAGTAATTATAAAGTAAACGTAATTAGACAAATGCCTAGAATGCAAGTCTAAACGTTTTTTAAGCAATTAACAATCACTCAAATTACTGTTTAGATTAAAACAGGGATTGTGAATAGCAGATATTACAAAATAATAACACACAAAAACTTTATTTTTGCAAGCAATATGTCCTGCAAAAAAAGAGTTAGTAGTCCAAAAATATTTCAAACTTGCTCTGCAATTTCTTGAAATTATGTTTCCTACTTTCGAGAGTAGGCGCACAGAATAGCAAGTCTTCTCCTGCAAAGCTTGAATGCTAGATCTGAATCTTGATCTTCCTGAAATAAGACACCAAACTTGTTAAAAACAAATACACCGTTCCCTCCCCGGCAACGATGCCAAAAATTGATTGAAAAATGAAAGAGTAAAGATTTACCGTTTAGCTTTGGGCTAACGGGTTGTGTCCACGAGGAGGAATGCGATGAAACCTTTTCGGTGTTTGTTTATAAAGCTAAGAATGGTGCTAGTTTTTTAGTCGAAATGAGAATGGAAAGAAGGGAGATGATTAAAAGAAAAGTTACAAATTTAGAGAAGGCTTTGGAAAAGGTGAATTTTGTATAAAGTTTGAAAAGTGATTTGTTATTTTTTAATAAAAAAGAGAATCTGGGCTCACTATCTCACTACTCAACGATATGTTCTTCTATTGAAATCCTTAGTGCCTCAACTTGATCATAGGCAAAAATTTAAGATTGATTTTAGAAAGTTTTAAGCAAAGCACATAAGATGTTTGGAAAATTTAATTCTTTTCTTTAAGAAATCATCTCGAATTGAATGTTAAATCATCAAGAGGTTCGAGTATGAGATAAAAACAAGTTCAAGAGACGTTTTTAAAAGAAGTAGAAATTTAAAACTAAAACCCATCCTCATGTGCCTTCAAGACACTTTAAAGAAGAAAGCCTTAAGTTAGGCATGCAAATGATTCATTGGGTCTTTTCATCAAAACCATTCGAAAAGATGAGGGATCAGAGAGAGGAGTAATAGTGAGCCCAGAAAATCGATTTAGCTACTCATGAAAGACAAAGAACAATGCAAGTAAATAAAGTAAGACATATCGTAAAATGGAGAAGAAGAAAAGGTAGCTTGATCCTGGTATTGATGTCACTTCAATCTTCAAAATACAATCTCTCAATTCCTCTCTCTCACTAGTATTTGCACAGAACTGCAAATTGCGAAACAAAGATACAACTTTTATACTATCTAACAAAGACCCTAAACCTTAAAAATAAATAAAAATTCTAATCCTAGTCTTTGCTCCTTTCTTCTCTGTTGAAAATGGTATTTATAGGGAAAAACCAGAGGGGCGAGGTCGTAGGAAGATTGGGGGAGCAAACGCTCCCCCAACAACCCTAACAAAGCCGCAAAAACGCGGCTAGGGCCGCGTTTTCGCAGCTTTGGTGTGGCCAGGTGGCCACATCTAAATGGGGGATGCTCCTGGTTGGTGATTCTCCCATATCTTCTACTGGTTTCTCGTTCTGCTCCAGCATTTGATGAAACAGCCTTTGATTGTTGGCTTCAACTGCTTGATTTGGGAAGGTACATTTCAACCGGTTTTCAACCTCTCTAATTTGCCAAGATCTGTCCTGACTCCCTGATTTCGAATTTACTCTGAATTAATTCAGAATTTGATAAGCTTTTGGGCTTGTTTCTCTTTTCTTTCTTTTAGCAATGTGTATATATTTAACAAAGAAGAATGAGACTTAAATAGGATTATTAGATAAAAAGTATGATAATGTGACAATGTATATGCAATATATATGATTGATCATAATTTATCCATACACACTATACTTCAAAAATATTTAAATATCATGTTTTTGTATTTATACAATTTTGAGAAAGATCAGTTTTCCATTTCAAAGTTTGGTATTTGAAAAATACGATTTTTGGTTTAAAGCTTAATTTTTATGCCTCAAAAATAATTGAAATAGTTTGTAATACATGTTGATTTTTTATCACACATATTTGTGCTCCAAATACTTACTTGAACTTATTTTTGTAGATTTTATGGGATTTTATAGGTAATTAAAAGCTAACATTTCAAACCATATTATCCCAGCCCTGAGCTTGCTGGCGTTCGACCAACCGGTCGCCTGGACTAGAGCTCGATCGACCGGTTGGTCGATAGATGTGCACAGGATGTGCTCAGCTGCCTTGGCCTTGGGCCGATCGATGGCACGGTCAACTGGTCGGTCGACCGACCAGAGAGTTACCTCTCTGGTTTTGGCCTTGGTCGACCGGGCGGTTGACCATTAGGCAAGTTTACCTAGGGCGGTCGACTGAGCGATCCATAATCTGACCATTGGTCGGTCAACCGGGTAGTCGACCGACAGGTCATTTCTGACCTATTCTGGACCCCAACGACTATATTTTCAGACCCCATAAATATGGGGCCTTTGAGGCCAGGTTTAACCAAAATTTCAAGTGCAATTTTTCTCACCTTCTCAAGTGTTTTTAACAAAAGTTTTCAATATAGTTTTTGAGCTAAAATTCTCTAACATTTTTTGTTTTCAAAGTTTTAAAAAAAATCAAAGAAATACATGTTTTGGTAATTCTATTTTATTCTTCATTTTCATATTTATCAAGAAGTTTTTCTCAAGTGTTTCTTTGTTATTTCTTTTCCAAATCACTTTGTTTTCTCACACTTGAGCTATCAATTCTATTCTTATCTTTAGGATTTTATTTTGTGAGAAAATTATTTGTGATTCTTTGAGAACACCAAGAGAGCGTTTGTGATCTTTGTGATCACCAAGTGTATTTTGTTGCTTTGTGCTCCCTCTTGTGTAGAGGTGATTGTGTAGAAAGAGGTGCGTACTCCCGCTGTTGAGTTGTAATTCCTCAATGGAGGTCCCTTTGTGAAAGATCCTGTGTGGACATAGTGGAAATCCTTCTGTGTGAAGGCGGGGACGTAGAGTAGTGGCTTGAACCTGGAAACATATCTTAATGTCTGTGTTTGATCCACTATCTCTCAACTCTCTCTCTTTATATCTTGTATTACTTTTATTGTTCATATTCATATGCTAGATATTGTTTGTGTGCCCACACCTGTGTTCAACCAAGAGAGCTTTTAAAGCACCTCAACTCTTAGTTTAGAGGAATCTAGAGGAGTAGTTCCAGTGCCCTTCGCGAGAAATTAGGGCTCACTCTTAATTACACATAGTGTGTTAGCAAATAAGTTTTAAATTCCGCACCATTTGTCTTAGATTAACTTGTACACCTACTCAACCCCCTCTAGATGTACTTATAATTGGTATCAGAGCTAGCGCTCCTGATATTTGGTTTAACCACCTAGGAATATGATCCTTGGATTGCTAATTTAGACTTGCATTTGCGCACATATTAGTTTACACTCAGGGATTTTCTTTCCCCTCTCATGTATGATGTTTTCAATATCGATATGTGAAATTTTAAGATGAGTGCTTATCTCAAAGCCCTAGATTTGCATATTTATCTTGCCACTATCAAGAAATTCTATCTTGATAATAACAAGCAATAAACGCTAACAAACAAGCCTTAGATGCACTAAAGAACACACTAAGTAAAAAATATTTTTCTTTGATTTCTCATTGTGATTCCGCTTTTTTAGTGTGGAACACATTGATTTCTCCCAAAGAATAAACGATATACGTTTTGGAGAAGGAATCTAGTGGAAATGAGTCCGATCAGGCTTGCTTCATGGTCCAAGGGAATAACTCTCTTGAGGTGATTTCGGACACTCAACTAGATGATTGTGGTAGTTCTTCATGTGATAATAATGCTATAGATGCTCATGCTTTAAATGAAAAACTATCCATGTCTTATGAAAACTTGCTTTCAAAGTACAAAATTTTGAAAAGCAAGAGTTTTGATTTAAAAATAGAAAATGAGAATTTGTTTTTTAAACTTGATTTTGTTGGCCCAAAGGCCTTCCACTCTAGTTTTGATGATGATTAACTCATGTAGTTATGTGTACTAATAATCTTGTGTGTTTAGTTTCAGATTATTAACCAAGATATTAGTTGGTGATTAGCTTCAACAAGAAGTTTTGGAAGCTTTCACATGATTCAAGAGCCCGAGCGTCAAAGATCATATATAGCACTTGCTCGGTGGATCAAGGAGTTTTGGATCGAGTCGGCTTGGAGACAGCGCTCTACAAGAAGACATCGGTACCACAGTTTAGTTTTGTGTTTAGATCCAAATTGTAAAGATTAGAATAGTATGATATGCTCAAGTTCACAACACACACGTATCAGGTTTTGGTTTTCGGTTTCCGTTTTGGTTTAACCGATCTTGGTTTTCATGAATAGATATTATATCAAAACAAGTTTACATGGTTTAGTGTATATTAGATTTGTTCTATATACATGCATGCTTCAACTACTTAGACAAACTTACTTTGATATACCTATTCATGTGTATTAGGTTTTGTGTTTTAACAAAACTTATTTTTGGAATTAAAAGACAAAAAACTATGATATATATATATATATATATATATATATATATTATATATATATATATATATATATTATATATATATATATATATATATATATATGTTTCATGTATATTGGACTTATGTCCATATGCATCATGCTTCAAAGTATTGAATATCATGTTTTTGTATTTGGATGAGTATTGGACAAAACGTATTTTCTATTCAAAAATCTAAGTTTAGAAAATACGGTTTTTGGTTTTTGGCAAAATTTCTATAACACAAAAATGGTCCATATTGTTTGAAATTTGTGTTGAAATTATTAACACAAGTTTATATTTCATTGTAAAATGATAAAAAACTATTTTTGTGTATTTTTAGAAGATTTATGAGAATTTTTAGAATTAAAAATTACATGTTTTTCTGGCCATAACTGCTGCTGCCAGGCTAAGTCGGTTGACCGGACGGTCGACCGTCGACTGCTGCTGTCGACCGACGTGCACGGATACGTGCATGCTGGCTGCCCCATAAGCCGGTACCGCACGATCGACCGACTGAGAGCAGGTTGCTCTCTGTTTGTTCCCGGTCGACCGAGCGGTCGACCGGCCAGAGAGCCGTTGCTCTCTGGTTCTGGGGACGGTCGATCGCCCCGTCGACCTGTAGCTGCCAGCTGTAAAATTTGACCATTGGACGGTCGACCGACCGATCGACCGGTGGTCATTTTTGGCAGGATCTGCTGCCAACGGCTAGTTTTGTAAATGGGCCATAAATACCCCATTGGAAAGAGGTTTTCTCTAAGAATTTTTGGGCGAATTTTCTGAGCTTTCTCTAGTATTTTCTCAGCAATCAAAAGAAGTTTTGGGCTTTAATTGAACAATCTATTTGGTGTTTTTGCTAGGGTTTGGAAAAATCAAAGAAAATGGGTTTTGGGAAAAGTGTTTGATTCAACTTCTTTATCTTGGTTTCTAGTTTTCCCAACGATTTTCTTTGAGTTTTTGATTTCCATTCCTTTGATTTTCTCCACACTTGAGCTACATCTACTATCTTGTTCTATAGGATCTTTGTGTAGGAAAAGAGATTGTTTGTGGTCTTTTGATCACCAAGTTGTATACCAATCTTTGCTTGGCTTTGTGCCTTTCCCTCATTGTGTTGAGGAGGTTGTGCAAGTGGGTAGTGTCCCTCAAGGTGTGAGGTGATCCTTGTGTAAGCTTTGTGCTAATCCCTCAAGTTGTGAGGTGATTGTTTGTTGGGTTGGTGTTGTGCCTCAAGGAGGAGGTTGTGTTTGTAAGGAGAGGAGTTGGGTACTCCTTGTAATTGTTATTGCCCCAAATCCTCAGTGGAGGTTCCCTTTGTGGGAGTCCTTTGTGGACAAGCTAGTGGAGTTGAAATCCTTTTGGGTGAAGGCGGGGACGTAGAGCTGGGTGCTCGAACCTCGTAACATATCTTGTTGTTTGCGCTTGATCCATTGACTCTTACTCTTTCTCTCTCTTTACTTTGTGCCTTGCATTATTTCATATTGATCATTCATATTTATATGCTTGGCTTAGTTGTGTGTGCATCACTTATTGGTTGCATTTTGTGTAATTTCAATTAGATTTTAAATTCCGCATTTAGTTTACTAGATTAGCATAATCACCTATTCACCCCCCTCTAGGTGAATTTCAATTGGTATCAGAGCCTACGCTCCTGATATTAGGTTTAACCACCTAGGAGTGAGATCTTGATTTGTTAATCTTCATTTGTATTTTTCATTTGCACACATTTAGTTTGCACTAATGGATAGCCCTCCTATGTTTGATTTTTCTAGACATGATCTTTGGAAGGCTAAGATGAGTAGTCATTTAAAAAACCTAGGACATCTAGTTTATCAAGCCACTACTAAAGAATCCTACCCAAATGCAAGCAAGCATAAAAAGGCTAATGCACTTGCACTTAAAATGCTTAGAGCATCTCTTAATGAAGATCTTTTACATGTGTTTGCTCATTATGATTCGGCTTTTGCAGTTTGGAGCTTATTGACTTCTCCCGAGCTACTAAAGATTATCAACAAGTTGAGAAGATCTAGGAGAGACAAGTCCGACGAGCATTGCCTCATGATCCAAGGGAAAAACTCCCTTGAGGTACAATCGGATTCTCAACTAGATGATAGCTCTAGTTCCTATTGTCATGGTTTCTTAGAAGTTCAAACTTTAAATTTGGAACTTGCTCAAAAGCTTGAAATTTTTTTGGAAAAACATGATCTTTTGAAAAAGAATAATCTTGAACTAAAAGAAGAAATGAAGGATTTATGTTCAAGTTTTGAATCAGTTTTGTAAGAGAAGGAAGAGATTACTAGTGAACGTGACACACTTAGATCTCAACTAGACCTTGCCCTAAAAGAGATTGATGTTTTGAAAAGCAAAAATGATTGTAATGATATTTTGAAGAACAATGAGGTTTTATCTTCTAAATTAGATTTTGTTTAAAAGATAACCTTGTTTTGAAAAACGAAATTGAATTTATTTCAAAAGAATTGGATTTAGTTTTAAAGAAAAATGAATCTTTAAAAATTGATATAGATTCTCATGTTTGCCATGCTAGTGTAGCTTCTTCATCTAGCACACCTATTGCATGCTCCACTTTATCTTCAAGTATTGAAAATGATATAAATGTTTGAAGAAAAGTGTTGATTGTTTAGGCTCCACTTTGAGCCAATGTGCTTTGAATCATACACGCTTGGAAACTTTGGTTCGAAAGAAACAAGTTCCATCTTTGCATGCACACTCTCCACGGCATACACATGCTTCCCACGCTCACCACCATCACATGTATGCTCATGTGTACACTTGTACACATTGTGGTCGAAAAGGCCACCTTGCTAGATTTTGCTATGATCGTTTACATGTTGAAAATTTAGCAAATAATCTTGTTTGGGTTAGAAAAGATACTAACCCCCATGGACCCAAAAGGAAATGGGTACCAAAGACCACCCCTAAACTTTTTGATGTAGGTGTGGGCTCTCGCATAATGTGAGAGTGTTGGTGCCTTGAAGTGGATGCGTTCCGTGCTTGAAGAAAACAATTTGGATGCATCACTTTCAAGGAGAGTTTGGTGGGAGGACCACCTTGGTTTGGAGAACTAGAGAGGTGCCTTCATCGGTTTTGGTATCAATCTCTAACTCCTATTTATATTGCATGCTTATTATGATTTTCATGTTGTTGATTTATAGCATGTCATGTTTTAAAGCTCATTATGATTATGCCATGTGTTTTAGATTAGTGATATACATGTTTAGCTATTTGAGACACCCATGGACCTATCTTTGTGTTCTTACTTTGTTTTTAAACTAATATGTATGTCCTAGATCTAATGCACATGCATACACATAATGATCATATGTGTGTTTATGATTTTTGTTTTATTTTGATGTTTATAGTTTATTATGTTAAATGCCATGATTCTTAGATCATTGACATGCATGTATAGCTCTTGAGATCACCCATATTTATATTGACCCATATGTTGTGTTCTCACCATTTGTTTAGCTATTATGCACATCATAGCTCTAATAGCATGTGGATTTACATAATGATAGAATTATGTTTATAATATTGATATATGTCTCGTTTTATGCTTCATGATTTGAAATATGTTTAGATGTTAGTTTTCATGAAAACTAGGATTTATACTTGTATATAGAATGGGCCACAAATAAATCTTTATATATGTTTGTGCTCGAATGCCTATTTGTACCCATTAGATGTGCTAGTATAGTTTAGTTTGATGATTCATGCATTCTAACTTGTATTCCTCATTTTGGATATGTTTTTATGATTATGTGTTTTCACCTCATGTATACGTCTATTTTGCCAAACTTTAAGATATACTTGTATACCCCTTGAGTCATTTGCTTTTCATGCAAATCTTTATATATAGACTCAATTGTTTTTAGGGATATGTATGTATACTTTTTGTGTTGACAAAACATACATATGCCTTGAAGTATAATTTGTTTTATTGAAAAATTTTAGATTTTCATGTTTCATGTTTAAGGAATTCCACATGAGCTTAATGAATATTTTCATGTTGATATGTGTCACATAACACTTGTTCACTCACCTTGTTAGTTTTCTCATGATTTTGTTTTCATGAGTGTGATATATGCTTTATGGACTTTGAGTGTTTAGTGATCTTGTGAATTACATGTGTTTCATGAAAAACAATTTGTGTTATTCCTTGCTTGAAGGATTTCGTACTAGTTTAAAAGTTGTTCTATTTAACTAGTTTCGATATTCTTCACTTGGTAGAGATTTTCAAACAAACTATATTTTCAATCTATTTTTGAAAACCCCTACCTTCCAAGGGCGGTTGGATGGGCGATCATGCTCATGTATGCTTTATAGTAAAAATCATTTTAAACTTGAACATGATTGGGAGGATAGGAAATATGAGATATACACTTGATCTTATTGTTGTTTCAATTGGTATTATTGGATTCTTTCAATTGGTATCAATATTGACATTTCTTGTATACTCATATATTTTTTATGTATGTATGCTTACATTTCAAATAGTATCAATTTCGATTGGTATCTAATATTTCATACATATATATTTGTTTATGCTAAGGCTTGAGCTTCAACTTTGTTTCAATTGATTTAGCTTTCAATTGGTATCTTAATTCAAGCCTACGCATTGTTTTTGTTGGTATTTCATAAAGGGGGAGAAAAACTCGTATTTTATCTTTCAATTGGTATTTTGTTTTCCACTCCCACACTTTATGATTAAAAGTTTTTATTTAAAACATATGATATCAAAATCAAATTTGTTTATATGCTTAAAAAGAATAATAATTTCAATTGGTAAATGAAAAATCACCTAGAGGGGGGGTGAATAGGTGACAATGCTAATCTAGTCAACTTAATGCGGAATTTAAAAACTAATTGCAATTACAACAATGATGCACACACAAGCAAGTACAAGATATAACAATTTGCACAAAGTAAAGAGAGAGAGAGAGAGAGTCAATGGATCAAGCGCAAACAAAGAGATATGTTCCGAGGTTCGAGCACCCAGCTCTACATCCCCGCCTTCGACACACGAAGGATTTCCAATCCACTAGCTTGTCCACAAAGGACTCCCACAAAGGGAACCTCCACCGAGGATTTGGGGCAATCACAATTACAAGGAGTTCCCAACTCCCCTCCTTACAAACTCAACCTCCTCCTTGAGGCACTCCTCCAATACAACAAACAATCACCTCTCACAACTTGAGGGATTAGCACCAAGCTTACACAAAACACCTCACAACCCAATTTGCACAACCTCCTCAACACAATGAGGGAAATGGCACAAAGCAAGAAATGGGTTTACAACTAAGTGGTTTCAAACAACAACCACAAAACAATCTCTTTTTCCCACACAAAATCCTATAGAGAAGATAGTAGATTTTAGCTCAAGTGTGGAGAAAAACAAGGGATTTGAAACCAGCAACTCAAAGAAAATCTTTGGGAAATAAAATGAAACCAAAATAGAGAAGTTCAATTCAAAAGCTTTTCCCAAAACCCTTTTCTTTGATTTTTCAAACCTAAAGAAAACACCAAAAAGATTGTTCAATTTGAATCCAAAAACCTATTTTGATTGCAGCAAAAAACACCTGAGAGAGTGGAAAAATTCGCACAAAAATTCTTAGAGAAAAACTCTTACAAATGGGGTATTTATAGGCAATTTAGAAAACTAGCCGTTTACAGAATTTATGCCAGAAATAGCCTTCCGGTCGACCGGCCCGGTCGACCGTCCAACGGTCAATTTTTGACCGTTGGCAACTAACGGTCAACCGGCCCGGTCGACCGAATAATCCCGAGAGCAGACTATTCTGCTCCGGTCGACCGTCCCGGTCGACCGCTGACTGTGCCAGAAACGTGCACAGGTTTGTGCACGTCGTCGGTCGACCGTGACGGTCGACCGGCTACATGCGGTCGACCGATACGGTCGACCGAACTAGCCTGGCAGGCAGCAAATGGGTCAGAAAACTGAGGTAAAAATATTCCAATAAATCCCACAAAATCTCTAAAATTCCACAAAAATAGTTTTATCATTTTATATTGAAATACAAACTTGTGTTAAAAATCCTAACACAAATTTCAAACATATTTGACTATTTTTGTGTCATAGAAATTTTGCCAAAAACTAAAAACCGTATTTTCTAAAACCTTGTATTTTGAATAGAAAATACACATTGTCTAAAACTCATCCATGATACAAAAATATGATATTTAAACACTTTGAAGCATATTGTATATGAATAGAAATTCAATATACAAGAAACATATATATATCATGATTTTTGTCATTAAGTCCAAAAATATGTTTTGTTGTAAATACCAAAACATAAAACACATGGAATAGATTATCAAACAAAGTTTGTCTAAACAATTGAAGCATGCATGTATATAGAACAAATCTAATATACATAAACCATGTAAACTTGTTTTGATAAAAATCTATTCATGAAAACCAAGATCAGTTAAACCTAAAACCGAAAATCAAACATGAAAGGTGTGTGTTGTGAACTTGAGCTTATCATACTATACTAATCTTTACAATTAGGATCTAAACTCAAAACTAAAACTATGGATACCTATGTCTTCTTGTAGAGCACAATCTCCAAGACGGCTTGATCCAAAGCTCCTTGATTCACCGAGCAAGTGCTATATATGATCTTTGACGCTCGGGCTCTTGAATCAACAGTGAAAGATGTGTGGAAGCTTTCACCAACCAATATCTTGATTAATGATCTGAAACTTAAACATCACAAGATAATTAGTACACATAACTACATGAGTTAATCATCATCAAAACTAGAGTGGAAGGCCTTTGGGCCAACAATCTCCCCCTTTTGATGATGACAAAACTCATGGAGTTATATATGCATGGATTAAAGTAAAGCTTCAAAGAAGCTCCCCCTTAACTCATGCATAACAATAAAAACATATAAGATATGCAATGAATGTTCTTAAAAACATGTTTATATGTGTTTAAAATAATATCAAAACATGCTCTTGATACCAATAAGAATGAAACATAAAACATGATTAGACATGCATATAAACAAGGCTTCTTTTCATCAAATGTAAACTATATGCAAACACAAATATGCATATAAAACTCAAATTCTTCTCCCCTTTTTGTCAATCATCAAAAAGGGTTAAAAAAGAAACAATAAATTTTTCTCCCCCTTTTTGTTCAAAGCAAAGAACTAATAAGGGTTAAATCAAATATGATACAAAAAAAAAATGTGGCAATGAAGTGTATATTGATACCAATTGAAAAACAACAAATCAATTGAAATCAAAACGAGAACATATACCAATTGAAAAACACAAAAAAAATGAAAATCTTGATACCAATTAGTAAGTAAACAAATAACCTACCAATTGTAAACAAACAAACTAGATACCAATTTTGGAATTAAACAATACTAATTTTGAATTTCCTTAAAAACAAATCTTGATACCAAATGAAACTATTATTCTTTAAAACACAAGATACCAATTGAAACAACAATAAATACAAGTGTATATCTCATATCAACTACCACCCAATCATGTGCAAGTTAAAAAGTGATTTTCATTATCAAGCATACATGAACATGATCTCCCATCCAACCACCCTTTGATGGTAGGAGTTTTCAAAATAGATTTGAAATTATAGTTCGTTTGAAAATCACTACCAAAGAAAGGAATATCGCAACTAGTTAAATGGAAAACTTGTTAACTAGTGCGAAATCCTTCAAGTAAGGAATAACAAAAATATTTTTCATGAAACATGAAAATCACATGATCACTAAACACTCAAATTCCATAAAGCCCAAATCATAGCCTCATGAAAACAAATCATGAGTAAACAAGTAAGTGAGTGAACAAGTGTAATGTGAGATACATATCATCATGAAAAAGTATAATCAAGCTCAATATATAGATCATCAAAATATGAATCATAAGTGAATCATGAAAATCACTTTAAAACATGAAGATTACTTTTAGAAACATAAAAGTTCATCTGGGATGTGAAATCACCAAAAGAAATCCATGACACTATTTAAAAACAATCATCTTAAAAACAAGATTTTCATCATAAATGGGAAATCACATAGAAATTCATCAAATGATCTAAACTTCAAGGTATAAGTATGTCATGCACAAACTAAAGTATACATACATATCCCAAACACAATGAGTCCACAAAAGTATATGCATGAAGGCACGTGGCTCAAGGATGTATATGTATAAATGATAGTTTGGACAAGATGGACATATACATAAAGTTAAAACAAAACGTGTAAAAAATAGTGAATACAAGTCAAATGCAAGAATCATCAAAACTAGACTATACTAGTACATCAAGTGAATACAAATGAGCGTTCAAGCACAAACATATATAAAGGTCTATTTGTAGCTCACTCGTTGTACAAGTATACATCCTAGTCTTAATGAAAACCATCATTCAAGCAAGTAGTCAAAACATGAAGCATAAAACGGGTCAACAATCAATATGATCATGATAATCAAAAACACGAATCATTAAAACAAAAACATCATATAATCATAAACATCCAAATGGTCATAATGCATATGCATGTGCATTAGATCTAGGGCATACATGTTAGTTCTAAACAAGGTGAGAACACAAAAATAAGATCCATATTAAACATGGGTGCTCAAGTAACTAAACATGTATAACACTATTCTAATAAGCATGGCATAGGCATAATGAATAACAAAACATGACATGCTATAAATAGATGAGCATTAAAAGCATTCAAAATAAAAATGGGAGTTAGAGAATGATACCAAAACCGATGAAGGTGCATCTCTAGTTCTCCAAACCAATGGTGGTCCTCTCCACCAAGTTCCCTTGAGCGTGAAGCATCCAAATAATTCTCTTTTAAGCTTAGAACGCATCCACCTCAAGGCACCAAATCTCTCACGTGATGCGAGAGCCTCCACCTACACCAAACATCAAAGAGGTGGATCTTGGTACCCATTTCTTTGTGGGTCCACGGGGGTTAGTATCTTTTCTAACCCAAACATAATTAGTTGCTAAATTTTCATGATAAATGCGATCATAACAAAATCTAGCAAGGTGGCCTTTTCGACCACAATGTGTACATGTGTACACGTGAGCATACATATGATGGTGGTGATCATGAAAAGCATGTGTATGCCTAGATGGGTGTGCATGTAAGGTTGGAACTTGTTTCTTGCGAACCAAGGTTTCCAATCGTGTGTGATTCATGGCACAATGGCTCAAAGTGGAGCCCAAACAATCAACACTTTTCTTCAAATTATTTATATCATTTTCTATGCTAGAAGATAAAGTGGAGCATGCAATAGAAGTGCTAGAGATAGAAGCAATGCTAGCATGGAAAACATGCAAATCAATATCATTTTGCAAAGATTCATTTTTAGACAAAACCAAATTCAATTCTTTAGTAATAGAATCAATTTTATTTTTCAAAGTAAGGTTTTCTTTGAAAACACAATCCAATCTTGAGGATAAAATCTCATTGTGTTCCAAAATATCATCACAATCATTTTTGCCTTTTAAAACTTCAATTTCTTTTAAAGCAATGTCTAGTTGAGATCTTAGTGAGTCACATTCACTAGTAATCTCTTCCTTCTCTTGCAAAACGGTTTCAAAAGTAGAGCATAAATCCTTCATTTCTTTTTGTAAATCAAAATATTTTTCTTTCAATGAGTTATGTTTTTCCAAGAATTTTTCAAGCTTAGAAGCAAGTTCAACATTTAAATTTTGAACCTCAAAACATCCATGGCAATAAGAGCTAGAGCTATCATGTATTTGAGAGTCCGATTGTACCTCATGGGAGTCATTCCCATATGCCATAAAACAAGGCTCTTCGGATACATCTCTCATAGATCTCCTCATATTGTTAATGATCCTTGGAAGCTCCGGAGATGTCAAGACGCTCCAAACTGCAAAAGCCGAATCAAAACTATCAAAAACAAGTAAAAGATTATTATCAAAAGATGCTCTAAGTGTTTAAGTGCAAGTGCATTGGCCTTCTTATGCTTGCTAGTATTTGGGAGGGCTTCTATGGTGATGGCTTGATAGACTAGATGACCTAGTGTTTTTAAATATCTAGTCATGTTAACTTTCCAAGAGTCAAGTCTAGTATGGTCAAACATAGGAGGGCTAGCCATGAGAGCAAACTAGTATGAGTGCAAATGAGATGCAAATGAAGATTAGCAAACCAAGATCTTAACTCCTAGGTGGTTAAACCTAAATATCAGGAGCGCTAGCTCTGATACCAATTGAAAAATCACCTAGAGGGGGGGTGAATAGGTGACAATGCTAATCTAGTCAACTTAATGCGGAATTTAAAAACTAATTGCAATTACAACAATGATGCACACACAAGCAAGTACAAGATATAACAATTTGCACAAAGTAAAGAGAGAGAGAGAGAGAGTCAATGGATCAAGCGCAAACAAAGAGATATGTTCCGAGGTTCGAGCACCCAGCTCTACATCCCCGCCTTCGACACACGAAGGATTTCCAATCCACTAGCTTGTCCACAAAGGACTCCCACAAAGGGAACCTCCACCGAGGATTTGGGGCAATCACAATTACAAGGAGTTCCCAACTCCCCTCCTTACAAACTCAACCTCCTCCTTGAGGCACTCCTCCAATACAACAAACAATCACCTCTCACAACTTGAGGGATTAGCACCAAGCTTACACAAAACACCTCACAACCCAATTTGCACAACCTCCTCAACACAATGAGGGAAATGGCACAAAGCAAGAAATGGGTTTACAACTAAGTGGTTTCAAACAACAACCACAAAACAATCTCTTTTTCCCACACAAAATCCTATAGAGAAGATAGTAGATTTTAGCTCAAGTGTGGAGAAAAACAAGGGATTTGAAACCAGCAACTCAAAGAAAATCTTTGGGAAATAAAATGAAACCAAAATAGAGAAGTTCAATTCAAAAGCTTTTCCCAAAACCCTTTTCTTTGATTTTTCAAACCCTAAAGAAAACACCAAAAAGATTGTTCAATTTGAATCCAAAAACCTATTTTGATTGCAGCAAAAACACCTGAGAGAGTGGAAAAATTCGCACAAAAATTCTTAGAGAAAAACTCTTACAAATGGGGTATTTATAGGCAATTTAGAAAACTAGCCGTTTACAGAATTTATGCCAGAAATAGCCTTCCGGTCGACCGGCCCGGTCGACCGTCCAACGGTCAATTTTTGACCGTTGGCAACTAACGGTCGACCGGCCCGGTCGACCGAATAATCCCGAGAGCAGACTATTCTGCTCCGGTCGACCGTCCCGGTCGACCGCTGACTGTGCCAGAAACGTGCACAGGTTTGTGCACGTCGTCGGTCGACCGTGACGGTCGACCGGCTACATGCGGTCGACCGATACGGTCGACCGAACTAGCCTGGCAGGCAGCAAATGGGTCAGAAAACTGAGGTAAAAATATTCCAATAAATCCCACAAAATCTCTAAAATTCCACAAAAATAGTTTTATCATTTTATATTGAAATACAAACTTGTGTTAAAAATCCTAACACAAATTTCAAACATATTTGACTATTTTTGTGTCATAGAAATTTTGCCAAAAACCAAAAACCGTATTTTCTAAAACCTTGTATTTTGAATAGAAAATACACATTGTCTAAAACTCATCCATGATACAAAAATATGATATTTAAACACTTTGAAGCATATTGTATATGAATAGAAATTCAATATACAAGAAACATATATATATCATGATTTTTGTCATTAAGTCCAAAAATATGTTTTGTTGTAAATACCAAAACATAAAACACATGGAATAGATTATCAAACAAAGTTTGTCTAAACAATTGAAGCATGCATGTATATAGAACAAATCTAATATACATAAACCATGTAAACTTGTTTTGATAAAAATCTATTCATGAAAACCAAGATCGGTTAAACCTAAAACCGAAAATCAAAACATGAAAGGTGTGTGTTGTGAACTTGAGCTTATCATACTATACTAATCTTTACAATTAGGATCTAAACTCAAAACTAAAACTATGGATACCTAAGTCTTCTTGTAGAGCGCAATCTCCAAGACGGCTTGATCCAAAGCTCCTTGATTCACCGAGCAAGTGCTATATATGATCTTTGACGCTCGGGCTCTTGAATCAACAGTGAAAGATGTGTGGAAGCTTTCACCAACCAATATCTTGATTAATGATCTGAAACTTAAACATCACAAGATAATTAGTACACATAACTACATGAGTTAATCATCATCAAAACTAGAGTGGAAGGCCTTTGGGCCAACAGTAAAGATTGTTTATTGATATGATATTTGTTTACTTATCAATTGGTATCAAGATTTTTATTTTTCAATTGGTATAGTTTCATTTTTAATTGGTATCAATATGCACTTCATTGACACTTTTTTAATTGGTATCATATTTAATTTGACCTCTTATTGATATCATTTTTGCTTTAGACAAAAAGGGGAGAACATTTTGTTTTTGATACATCCCTTTATTGATTCCTTGTTTTGAACAAAAAGGGGAGAAGAATATTTTTATTATTATTTGTTTTATTTTTAACCCCTTGTTGATGATTGACAAAAAGGGGGAGAAGAATTTGAGTTTATATATGCAAATTATGCATGTTTTATGTTTTTATTAAGTTCATTTGGTATCAAAGCATTATTTAAAGAATATGTTTATTTTTGGTATCAAGAGCTTATAAAAGAGATCATTAGTTTTGTTTTGCATATATTAAGTTTAATTGATATCTAGAGCATGTTTATTTGTTTTTGAAAATTTCAATGGTATCTAGAGCCTTTTATTGTTTTATGCATATCTATGCATGTTTCGTGTTTCATATTCATTGCATATTTATGTTTATTTGTTTATGCATGAGTTAAGGGGAGCTTCTTTGAAATTTAACTTTAATCCATGCATATATAACTCCATGAGTTTTGTCATCATCAAAAAGGGGGAGATTGTTGGCCCAAAGGCCTTCCACTCTAGTTTTGATGATGATTAACTCATGTAGTTATGTGTACTAATAATCTTGTGATGTTTAGTTTCAGATCATTAACCAAGATATTAGTTGGTGATTAGCTTCAACAAGAAGTTTTGGAAGCTTTCACATGATTCAAGAGCCCGAGCGTCAAAGATCATATATAGCACTTGCTCGGTGGATCAAGGAGTTTTGGATCGAGTCGGCTTGGAGACAGCGCTCTACAAGAAGACATCGGTACCACAGTTTAGTTTTGTGTTTAGATCTAAATTGTAAAGATTAGAATAGTATGATATGCTCAAGTTCACAACACACACGTATCATGTTTTGGTTTTCGGTTTTCCGTTTTGGTTTAACCGATCTTGGTTTTCATGAATAGATATTATATCAAAACAAGTTTACATGGTTTAGTGTATATTAGATTTGTTCTATATACATGCATGCTTCAACTACTTAGACAAACTTACTTTGATATACCTATTCATGTGTATTAGGTTTTGTGTTTTAACAAAACTTATTTTTAGAATTAAAAGACAAAAAACTATGATATATATATATATATATATATTTCATGTATATTGGACTTATGTCCATATGCATCATGCTTCAAAGTGTTGAATATCATGTTTTTGTATTTGGATGAGTTTTGGACAAAACGTATTTTCTATTCAAAAATCT
The DNA here is from genome assembly GCA_038442645.1 of Agave tequilana. Taxonomy (NCBI): domain Eukaryota; kingdom Viridiplantae; phylum Streptophyta; class Magnoliopsida; order Asparagales; family Asparagaceae; genus Agave; species Agave tequilana. The sequence goes on along the minus strand of JAVJIF010020361.1, from coordinate 57,679 downwards.
AAGTTTTAGAAAATACGGTTTTTGGTTTTTGGCAAAATTTCTATAACACAAAAATGGTCCATATTGTTTGAAATTTGTGTTGAAATTATTAATACAAGTTTATATTCATTGTAAAATGATAAAACTATTTTTGTGTATTTTTAGAAGATTTATGAGAATTTTTAGAATTAAAAATTACATGTTTTTCTGGCCAGAACTGCTGCTGCCAGGCTAAGTCGGTCGACCGGACGGTCGACTGTACGTAGTAGTCGGTCGACCGCCGCTGTCGACCGACGTGCACGGATACGTGCACGCTGGCTGTCCCATAAGCCGGTCGACCGCACGGTTGACCGACTGAGAGCAGGTTGCTCTCTGTTTGTTCCTGGTCGACGAGCGGTCGACCGGCCAGAGAGCCGTTGCTTTCTGTTCTGGGGACGGTCGACCGCCCGGTCGACCGGTAGCTGCCAGCTGTAAAATTTGACTGTTGGACGGTCGACCGACCGGTCGACCGATGGTTCATTTTTGGCAGAATCTGCTGCCAACGGCTAGTTTTGTAAATGGGCCATAAATACCCCATTGGAAAGAGGTTTTCTCTAAGAATTTTTGGGTGAATTTTCTGAGCTTTCTCTAGTGTTTTCTCAGCAATCAAAAGAAGTTTTTGGGCTTTAATTGAACAATCTATTTGGTGTTTTTGCTAGGGTTTGGAAAATCAAAGAAAAAGGGTTTTTGGGAAAAGTGTTTGATTCAACTTCTTTATCTTGGTTTCTAGTTTTTCCAAGGATTTTCTTTGAGTTTTTGATTTCCATTCCTTTAGTTTTCTCCACACTTGAGCTACATCTACTATCTTGTTCTATAGGATCTTTGTGTGGAAAAGAGACTATTTGTGGTCTTTTGATCACCAAGTTGTATACCCAATCTTTGCTTGGCTTTGTGCCTTTCCCTCATTGTGTTGAGGAGGTTGTGCAAGTGGGTAGTATCCCTCAAGGTGTGAGGTGATCCTTGTGTAAGCTTTGTGCTAATCCCTCAAGTTGTGAGGTGATTGTTTGTTGGGTTGGTGTTGTGCCTCAAGGAGGAGGTTGTGTTTGTAAGGAGAGGAGTTGGGTACTCCATGTAATTGTTATTGCCCCAAATCCTCGGTGGAGTTCCCCCCTGCAACAAATATATCATAACATGTATATATATGATAAATATTTGAAGTATTATTCTTATCAAACTTCTTATATGGTACCTGAAAGATAAACATTAGATGGTACCAATCATAAGAGTAAAGTATTAACCTTTAGGAGTCCAAATCTAATTTGAATTTGGTTTCCATCTGTTAGTAAACACATAATTGCATGAATTACATATATCATGTATGTATGATGCAATATAAGTATTTTGTCAAAAATGCTTAAGTTTTAGGAATCCATATAAACTTATTCTTAATTCTTTTTGAAATATTATCAGACTTTCTTTTCACAAAAGAATTATATGGATTACTAACATATGAAGATTTTTTAAAAAAATCTAAGACCATAATGATTATGTGACATCTTTTGATATGATAACAAATCATTTAACTTTTCTTTTCCTTGATTAAACTTAGTCACATTTTTCAAAATCTCTTCATATTTCATTTAAAAACTGACATGTCTTTATCTAACACAGAAATTCTTTCATTTGAAGACACAGTTTCCTTTTTAAGCAAAATATTTTCTTTTATAAATTTTTCATTATCCTTCTTTAATGATGATATCACTTTTCAAAATCATCTTTTTGAGAATTTATAGAAGAAACTTGAGAGACATAATATGAATTTTCTTTGAAAAGTTTTTCATTTTCCTTTAATAAAACTTTATTTTTCATTTTTCATTCTTTAGATCATTGAATAATTCATGGAATGCATCTAAAAGTTCAGTATATTGTACCTCATCTTCTTCTAGCGCCATGTAACAGATGTTGGCATGTTCAGTGGTTTCTTCTTCGTCAGAGGAAGAGGAATCACTGTTTTTCCATGATGCTTGGTAGTCTTTCTTCTTTCTGAACCTTTTGCTTTTAAATTTACCTTTGTTTTGAGCAATGGGCAATCCTTCTTCATATGACCTGTTTTATTGCAATTAAAACATTTAAATTTACCTTGCTTTAAGAATGTTCTGAATTTTCCTGAAAGTATTACCATCTCCTCTTCATCGTCATCTGAATTATCCGTGTCTGAGGATGCATGGAAGGCAAGTTCTTTCTTCTTTGAGAGAGATTGTTGTTCATCCTTCTTTCTTTCTTCGAGTTGCACTTCATATGCCATTAGATTACCAATAAGGTTTTCTAATGTCATTGTTGAGAGATCATTCGCTTCTTCTATTGCAGTTGTCTTCTTCTCCCAATCTGGTGTGAGTGCTCGAAGGATCTTGCGAACTTTTTCGACTTGGGTATATTCCTTTCCAAGGGATGTTAATGAATTTGTTATGTCGGTGAATCTTGTAACCATTTCTGAGATGGTTTCATTCTCCTTCATTTTGAATAGTTCAAACCTGTGGACAAGAATAAAAATCTTAGATTCTTTAACCTTATTTGTACCTTCATGTGTTACCTGAAGAGTGTGCCATATTTGATTTGCAGAAGTGGCTGTTGACACACGGTTGAATTCTTCTTTGGTTAAGGAACAGAATAAAGCATTCATCGCTTTGGCATCAAGGTTCGCATTCTTCTTTTGATCATCACTCCAAGCGCTGTAGTTGGTTGTCGATTTGGTGTACGGTGCTTCTACAATGTTTCAAAGTTCGTAGTTAAGCGATTGCAAGTAGATCTTCATTCTACACTTCCAATAGTTGTAGTTGGATCCGTCAAATAGCGGTGGACGTTGTGTAGAATGTCCTTCTTTGAATTGTGACGAATGAAACTCCGTTGCCATCTTTGTAGATTATTGACTAGGTATGCAGGGCTTGTATACCGGGCCGGGCTCTGATACCAAATGTTGGTCCCGAGATGATGCAAATTATGGATCTAAAATATACGAGTCAACACTCACACAAGAATATTAATGTTAAAGAAATAATGTACTTGCAATAAGGAAATAAATCACAGAAAAGTTAAGCAAACACAAACATGAGTGATTTATCCTGATTCGGTCCTCGTGACCTACATTCAGTCCCCAAACCACCCGCTTGAGATTTTCCTTTATCCTTTAACTTTGTACACCTAAATCAACACCTTGCACACCACTTGACAAATCCCCTTTGCCAAATGTGTACAACTCTTCTTACAACCAAGAAGATCACAACACCTTGTACAAACTCTCTTCAACCCGAAGACGCTCTTGTACAATGCTCCTCTTTGAGTGATTACAAACTTTCCTATAAGCCTTGATTCAGTATGTGATCGTGGATAAGGGCTATTATAGGTGGACTTTCAGAGATCTTCACAAAAGAGTAGGAATTGGTGAAGAACTGAAAGTGGGAACAGTTTTCAGAGAACCATAATATTTTTCAGAGTTTTGGTCAAAAACTACATACTTGAATTGGTATTTTTAGCCTAAGATAACAACCCTATTTATAGCTGAACTCTAGGGTTAGTTAGGGTAGTTATTAGGACAAATTTGAATGTTTAAATGTTGGATAACGTTTGAAGAAAATACCAGAAAATGAAAACTGTCCAACAGTCAGAAACTGCCATTAGTCGACTTGAGATATAGGGTTAGTCGACTAAGGTAGGCAAATTTCTCAAGGTTAGTCGACTATAGAAGAGACCAAGTCGACTAGGTCAAGATAAAATCAAAAGACAAGTTTCTAGAAACTGAAACTAGTCGACCAGTAGAGTCTATAAGTCGACTAGGCCTGGTATTAGTCGACTAGGTTGAACTAGCAAGTCGACTAATAATAAGTGCAGGTCAGAAACAGAGAGTTGGTATCTTGCAGGACATGAAGCTAGTCGACTTATAGAAATGGTCAAGTCGACTATACTATGTATAAGTCGACTACCAAAGGCTATAAGTCGACTAATAGGTTATAATGTGTGTGTGTGTGTGTCAAGGCTTTTAACATGCTATCAACAATTATAATACACATCATTATCAACTGTCTTTGGGAAGTCTTGATCATGAAGAACTCTTGAATAGACTTGTGATAGAGCTCCAAATGATATGGCTTCACAAATGTCTCATCAAAAGCAAATTCCAACATATATGTGCTTCATAGCTCGTTGACTGTCAATTATTGTGTATTTAGCATATTATCATGAGATATATTCATGTTTCATTTTCTTACTTGAAGAATTCGTACTAGTTTTCAAAATTATCATAAAACTAGTTATTTATTCCTCATTTGGTAGTTTTTTCAATCCATAACTATTTTCAAATCCTATTTTTTTTTGAAAACTTCTACCCTTTAAAGGGCGGTGGGTTGGGCGACCATGTCTTGTGTGCCTTATTGAACATCTTTTAACATATGCATGATAAGGGTGGATGATATGAGTTATACACATGATTTTCATGTTATTTTATTTTGTATACTCATACTAGTTTTCTTATATATGTATGCTTCAAATTTCAAGTGGTATTTCCTTTTTCATACATATATATAATTTTGGTTGTACTTATTTTACAATGTCTTTACATATTTTTAAAGTACAAATTATGTTTATGCTAAGTTTGACTTAATTCTAAATGTTAATTGGTATCTTTACAAGTTTATGCATTAATTTTAATAGTATTTTTTGATATCAAGATGTACTTCATGTTTCACATTCAATTGGTATCAAAAATTACTATTAGTATCTTAAAAATTTTGTTTATCTACAAGTGGTACCAACATTTATTTTCTCAACTATAATTTGATTTCATTGGTATCATAATTCATTTTGTTGATTTCAAGAAATTTCAAATTTTGTTTTAAAAGTAATTTCAAAAATTTTCAAAATTTATTGATATATATTGCCTATATGCAAGGGGAGCTTAACATCTCCTCATATATAAAGATTCATGTTGAGAGTGTATTTTACATATTGAGGAGCTTGACCTCTCTTCTTTATGTGGTACAAGTGTACAGGGGGAGCTTTACATCTCCGTCTATGCATTGTATGCTATGCTTATGTGGGTTAGAGTGTAGTAATTCCTGAAAATACACCTAGAAGGGGAGGGGTGAATAGGTGTATGACTAATCTAATGACAAATGATGTGGAATTAAAAACTAAATGCAACACACTTAGTGTAACCAAAGAGTATAGTCGAATTTTCAGTGACGGGCTCTGGACTATCTCTTATAAATTCCTCTAAATAAGAGTTGAGGTGCTATATGAAGCTCTCTTAGTTCAATACAAGTATGGGCACACACAATCAATATCAAGCATATATGAGATATGAGCAATATGAATCAATGCAAGATATAAAAGAGAGAGTTTAGGGATAGTGAATCAATCACAAACACCGAGATATGTTTCGAGGTTCGAACCACTGCTCTACATCCCCGCCTTCACACAGAAGGATTTCCATTATGCTTCCACACAGGACTTCCCACACAGGGAACCTCCACTGAGGATTTGACAAATACAAACTAGGAGTACACAACTCCTCTCTCTAACGACACAACCTCTTCATAAGAGGTAAGGCAGAAAGCCAAAACAACAATCACATCTCACTAGAGGGATAAGGCACCGAGCCAACACTACAACCTCAATCACCTCTACACTTAGAGGGATACAAACAAACCTAAAGCACAACCTCCACAATCACCTCTACACAAGAGAGATAACAACAAACACAAAGAAGGTTAAAACTCTTGGTGGTCTTAACAAACCACAACCAATTTTCTCACTAAAATAAGGATCCTATAGATTGGATAGATATGATAGCTCAAGTGTGAGAAAAAAAAGAGTTTGGAAATCAAAATCACAAAGAAAATACTTGGGAAAACTTCTAGGATAAAATAGAAATGAAGATTAAAAACAATTTCCCAAATACACTATTTTTCTTTGATTTTTCTAACCCTTTAAAACAAATAAAGATAAATCTTTTTAATCCAAAAACTCTCTGAAAACTTGTTGCTAAAACACAAGGAAGAATAGGAATTTTTGCTCTTAAAATTGTTGTTCAAAATAGCCCAAAGGGATGGGTATTTATAACCCATTCCAAAAACTAGCCGTTGGGCCAAATCAGCAAAAAACTCTGCTCTCGGTCGACCGCCCAGTCGATCAGCCAACGGTCAGATTTTTGACCGTTGTGCCATTGGTCGACCGCCCGGTCGACCGAGGCCTGGATACAGAGAGTAGAGCTCTCTGCCGGTCGACCGGGGCCAGGTCCAGAGAGCAGAGCTCTCTGGCGGTCGACCGGCCCTCCAGCCTAAATGGCCGTGCATGCTTGTGCACATTGGTTGACCGAACCGGTTGACCGACTTCTATCATGGTCGACCGTCCGGTCGACCAGTAGAAGGCCAGGTCACATATTTTTAGGGATTAAGAACTTGTCTTTTTACCTTCAATAAAATCCCATAAAATCACATAAATTACACAAAAATAAGTTCTTGTAATATCTTTGAAATACAAATACGTGTGACTAAAATTCAACACATATTATAAACAATTTGAACTATTTTTGTGATATTAAAATTTGCCTTAAACACAAAATCCATATTTTTCAAAACTTGAATTTTTGAAATGAAAAATCGTTTTCTCCAAAACTCATATGGATACAAAAACATGATATTGAAACAACTTTGAAACATGTTGTATATGGATAAAATCCAAGATACGTATAAGATATATATCTATATTTTTGACATGAAATTCAAAACCGGTAAAACTGAAACCAAAAAACTTTAAACTTTTTTGTGTATATGAACTTGAGCATATCAACACTATATCCATCTTTACACAAGATCTAAACATAAAAACACAAGCCGAAGCCTTCTTGTAGAACTCCTTCTCCAAGTCGACTTGATCCAAACATGATCCAACGAGCTTGACTCCAACTGAGTGCTAGATGCGATCTTGACGCGCGAGCTCTTGAATCTACATGTGTTAGCTCAAAAACTCCTTTGTTGAAGCTAATCACCTACTAAAAATCTGAATCAATTATCTGAAACTAATAAAGCACAAGATCATTAGTAAACTATAACTATATGAGTTAATTATTATCAAAGCTAGAGTGTTGGGCCTTTTAGCCAACAATCTCCCCTTTTTGATGATGACAAAATACATGGAGTTATATATGCATGGATTAAAGATAAGCTTCATAGAAGCTCCCCTTAACTCATGCATAGCAATAAAAAAATAAGATATTCAATGAAGTGCATAAAACTAAACATAAATATATATGCATAGCAATTCTTCTCCCCCTTTTTGCATAAACAAGAAATAAAATAAGCATGCATATATAAACTCATCAAATTCTTTTTCTTCTTTTTGTCAATTCATCAACAAAGGAGTGAAAGAAAAACAAGCAATAAACACAATGAAACCACTTTTGAAAATAAATTTTTGATACCAATGAAGTGAAACATTTTGTGTTTTTGATATCAACTGAAAATATCTTGTAAATGTTTGATACCAATTGAAAATGAAACATTATAAGTTTTTGATACCAATTGAAATATATTGTAAATTTGATACCAATTGACAGTAAAAATCAAATTTTTGAAAATACAAATCATTTTGCAATAAATATACCAAATTGAGAATAATACCAATTTAAGATTATTGATACCAATATTGAAAATGTTAGCATATACCAAAATAAAGTATTTTCATCATAAAGAATGGGAGTGATACCAATTGAAAATAAAACCGATTGAAAGGTAAAACACGAATTTTTCTCCCCCTTTATGAAATACTAATAAAAACAATACATAAGCTCGTATAAAATACCAATTGAAAAATAATTGACATTATGAACTAAATCAAGCTTAGTATAAACATGATTTGTGCTTAAAACATATGTGACATTTCAAAGTAAGTACAATCATGATCATATATATGTATGAAATAGAAATACCAATTGAAATTGATATTATTTGAAATTTGAAGTATACATATATAAGAAACACATATAAGTACACAAAGATAAAATTTCATGAAGTTCATGTGTATACATCATACCTACCACCCTATTCATACACATGTTTAAAAAATATTCAATAAGGGTATACAAGGCGTGGTCACCCATCCAACCGTCCTTAGAAGGTAGGGTTTTAAAAATAGGATTTGAAAATATTTTAGCATATTTGAAAACTGTATTAAAATGAAGAATTACACAACTAGTTTTATGATAATCTTGTAAACTAGTACGAAGTCCTTTAAGTAAGAAAAAAAAATAAGAATATATCCATGAAAACATGAAAATTACACAACAATTGACACTCAAAGTCCATAAAGCACATATAAAGCTCATGAATCACAAAGTCATGAGTAAACACCAAGTATAGAGTGTAAGAATCATTTAATCAACACAATCATGGAAATAGGCAATTAAGCTAATATAAAATTCCTTTTTATCATAAATAAGAAATCATCAAAACCAAATACATTTCAAATTATATGTATGTTTTGTTAAAACTAAAAGTATACATACATATTCCTAAACACAAATGAGTCCATAATAGAATATTGCATGAAAAGCAAACGACTCAAGGGTATACATATATATCTCAAGTTTTAACAAAAGTAACATATACATGAAGCTAAACGCATTTATGAAAAACATATACAAAAATAGAAAATACAAGTTAAAATATAAGAATCATCAAAACTAGGTTATACAAGTACATCTAATGGATACAAATGAGCAATTAAGTACAAACATACAATAATCAAATGTGACTCATTAGTTGTACAAATATAACACAAGTTTCAATGAAAACTACATCTAAATATATAATCAAAATATGAACCATAAATGAAAAAAAACATAAATCAATATGATCATTAAGTTAAATACTCATGTTTTAGAATTAAGATATACACAATAGCTAAATTATAGTGAGAACGCAAAATAATATAAGTCCATATAAACATGCGTGTATCTCAAATACTACATATGTATATCATAATTCTAATTAACATGGCTTTTAACATAATAATGATGAAAAACCAAATCATGCTAAAAATCAATCAATGAAAGCATGTAAACTAAATGGGAGTTAGAGATAGTTACCAAAACTATTAGAGCTTATCTCTAGGCCTTCAAACCATGATGGTCCTCCTACCAAACTTCCTTGAAGGTGATGCATCCAAAGTAGTGTCCATCAAGCACAAAAGCATCCACCATCAAGGCACCATTGTCCTCACATCAAGCGAGAGCTCACACCTACATCAAATAAAATATGAGTGACTTTTGGTACCCATACCTTATTGGGTCAATGGGGTTAGCACCTTTCTAACCCAAATAAATTTATTTACAAAATTTGAATCATTTAATCTATCATAACAAAATTTTACAAGGTAGCCCTTACGACCACAATGTGTACAAGCGTACACATAAGCATACATAGTATCATGTGTATGAACGTGAGAAGCATGTGTATACCGTGATTTGTGTGCATGCGTATGTGAAACTTGTTTCTTTTGAAACATGGATTCTAATTTCTTATGATCCATAGCACGTTGGCTTAAAGTGGAACCCAAACAATCAACACTCCTCTTTAAAGCACATATATCATTTTTAATAATAGAAGAAGAGGTGGAGCATGCAACATGTTTGTTAATAGAAGATGAATTTATAGCAGTATGACAAACACGTGAATCTAAATCATTTTTCAAAGAAATATTTTTCTTTGAAACCAAATCCAATTCCTTTGAAATTAAAGCAATTTTATTTTTCAAGGAATCATTCTCTTTTAAAGCAAAATCAAGTTTTGAAGATAAAATCTCATTTTTCTTCAAAATCTCATCACAATTTTTACTTTTAAAATTTTATTTTCATTTAGGGCAAGATCAAGTTGGGATTTCAATGAGTCCCTTTCAATTGAAATCTCATCCCTCTCTTGCAAAACTAAATCAAGTTTTGAAAACAAATTTTTATTTTCTTCTTTTATTTTAAAAGTTTTGTTTTTTAGAAGTTTGTATTTTTCTAACAAGTTTTCACAAACAATGGAAAATTCTTCATTCAAAGCATTAAAATTCATGATGTCATTTCCTGAAGAACTATAACAATCATCTAGTTGAGTTTTTGAATGTACTTCAAGGGAGTCATTCCCTTGGACCATGTAGCAAGCTTGTTCAGATTCTTCTCCACTAGATTCTTTCCCCACATAATTCGTCGTTTGTAGCTTGGGAGAAGTCAAAGTGTTCCACACTGCAAAAGCGGAATCGCAATGAGAAACCATACATAAATATTCTTTGTTAAGAGTGCCCTAAGTGCCTCTAAGGCTTGCGCATTGGCCTCTATATGCTTGTCATTACCAAGAGAGGGTTTCTTGGTAGCGGCAAGGTACACATCCATTCTTAGGGTCTTAAGATACATACTCATCTTAAGCTTCCATCTATTTATGTTAGAAACATCAAACATGGGAGGGGCAAGGTAATCCATGAGTGTGTGTAAACAAATAAGTGTGCTAATGGAAATACTAGATTAGCTAACCAAGATCTCACTCCTAGGTGGTTAGACCTAATATCAGGAGCGTAGGCTCTGATACCAATTGAAAATATACCTAAAGGGTGAGTAGGTGTATGGCTAATCTAATGACAAATGATGCGGAATTAAAAACTAAATGCAACACACTTACTGTAACCAAAGAGTGTAGCTGAATTCCTAGTGACGGGCTCTGGATTATCTCCTCTAAATTCCTCTAAATAAGAGTTGAGGTGCTATATGAAGCTCTCTTGGTTCAACACAAGTATGGGCATACACAATCAATATTAAGCATATATGAGATATGAACAATATGAATTAACGCAAGATATAAAAGGAGAGAAAGTTTAGAGATAATGGATCAATCGCAAAAATCGAGATATGTTTTGAGGTTCGAGCCACTGCTCTACGTCTCCGCCTTCACACAGAAGGATTTCCACTATGCGTCCGCACAGGACTTTCCATATAGGAAACCTCTACTGAAGATTTGGCAAATACAAATTAGGAGTACACAACTTCTCTCTCCAACAGCACAACATCTTCACAAGAGGCAAGGCATAAAACCAAAATAACAATCACCTCTGACTAGAGGGATAAGGCACCAAGCCAACACTATGACCTTAATCACCTCTACACTTAGAGGGATACCAAACAAACCTAAAGCACAACCTCCACAATCACCTCTATACAAGAGGGATAACAACAAACACAAAGAAGGTTACAACCCTTGGTGGTCTTAACAAACCACAAACCAATTTTCTCACTAATATAAGGATCCTAATAGATAGGATAGATATGATAGTTCAAGTGTGAGAAAACAAAGAGTTTCGAAATCAAAATCATAAAGAAAATACTTGAAAAAACTTCTAGGATAAAATAGAAATGAAGATCAAAAACAATTTCCCAAATACTCTATTTTTCTTTGATTTTTCAACCCTTTAAAACAAATAAAGATAAATTTTTTAACCTATAAACTCTTTAAAAACTTGTTACTAAAACACTAGGAAAGATAAGAATTTTAGCTCTTGAAATCGTTATTCAAAACAGCCCAAAGGGATGGGTATTTATAACCCATTTCAAAAACTAGCCGTTGGGCTAAATCAACAGAAAACTCTGCTGTCGGTCGACCAGCCAATGATCGAAATTTTGACCATTGTGCCATCGGTCGAATACTTAGTCGACCGAAGCCTGGATACAAAGAGTAGAGCTCTCTGCCGGTAGACCGCCGGTCGACCAGGTCGACCGGGGCCAGATCTAGAGAGCAAGCTCTCTGAAGGTCGACCGGGTCGGTCGACTAGCCCTCCAATCTAAATTGCTGTGCACGCTTGTGTTGGCCCAAAAGGTTACACTCTCCATTTGTTTAGAGTTTTTATGATAACAAAACAAATAAGAGCTATTTGGTACTAATAAGTTTGTTCAATATAAGTTTCAGGTTTTATACCATGTTTGGAGGCCATTGCTTATCTTTTGCAAGAAATTCTAAGTTCATGGAGCAAAGAAGGCTTATGGCACATCAAGGAAGGAACATAGAAGAGAAGGCTCTAGCTAGGCTTTGCATGGCTCAAGACTTCAAGATTGCTCATGAGATTTCATTAGTTTTGTCTCTAGTTGTATAGTTTTGTTAAAGAATAGTGATTAGGATTGAAGCTCTATATTCCAACACACACGTTTTTGCGCACATGCATTTCCTAGAAATATTCCCTATAAATATATACAAAATAATTTAATACAAAGCCTTTTGATTACAAACTCAATTTTATGTTTTATATATATCTCTAATCAAAAATATTTTATTAGGTATCAAAATCTCCTTAAAATTCTTGTTCAGTTTTGACTTTTGGCCTGAGCCGGTCGACCGACCGGTCGACCGACACTAGTCAGGTCAGATCAGCCGACCGACCCAGTCGACTGGTTTTCTGGCTGTTTTGATGCGTATCCGTGTGCACGTTCTTTGGCCGACCGGGCGGACGACCGAAGACTTCGGTCGACCGGGCGGCTGGCTGACTGAAGTGGTGTCACTCTCTGTTTATTTGGATCGACCGGGCGGTCGACCGAGAGCCTGCAATGACTCTTTTATTTGAATCCGGTCGACTGGCCGGTCGACCGAGGTAGCCGTTTCAGCCATAACGGCTAGCTTTTAAACACGTTTTAAATTTGTATTTTTCGTTTCTAAACGAACTTAGGGGATATTTTATGGGTCAAATCCTTCCTAATTAACATTATATGAGTTTACTTTTTAATCCCTAGCCCTCTCCTATAAATAGGGGTGATTAGGGCTATGTTTTAAAAATAAGAACAAGCATTATACAAAAAGTTTCAAAAGTTTCAAAAGCTTTCAAGAAAGTTTGATCCTTGGTTTTTGTGCTAAAAATTCTCTCATCGCTGAAGTTTTATTTTCTAAACTCTCTCTAGTTCATTTTCTTTTTCCACTTACACTATTTGAGCTTCAATTCTAACCATTACTCTACAAGGCTCTTGTAAGGGAAAGAGGCATTTGCAAAAGATAGTTTGTAGTCTTTTGATCACCAAGAGAGAACTTGTACTTGAGATTGTGGAGTTGGGTGCTCTGGTGTATTTGTAACCTCTTTGTGAAGTTATAGTTGTTAGAAATCCTTCTGGGTGAAGGCGGGGACGTAGAGCTGGGTGCTCGAACTTCAGAAAAATTCTCGGTGTTTGCGTTTAGTTTACTTGTTCTTACTTCCTCTTAACTCTTGCTTCAATCACTTACTTTATATTCATTGCTTTATCTACTTGCTTCACATTTTCTTTGCTACATTGTACTTGCTCTTCATTTTCATTGTTATATTCACTTGTTGCATATTCATATTGTCAATCAAATACTCATACAACAAGATTGCATTGCGCACCTCCAACTCATATCTAGAGGAATCAGGAGGAAGGAGTTCAGAGCCCTTCACGGGGTATTCGGCTTCAGTCTTATTTTGGGTTGATTGTTGCATCATATTTTTAATTGTGCATTGATTAGCATTATCACCTATTCACCCCCCTCTACGTGATTTTCAATTGGTATCAGAGCTTGGACTCTAGGTTTGGCTTAACATCCTTAGAGAGATCCTTAAAATTTGCTAATTAATCATTTGCATTCCTTCATTCATACACTAGTAAACATGGCCGACAACATCAAAACCCCTCCTAAATTTGATGGACTTAATTTTCCTATTTGGAAGGTTAGGATGACTATCTTTTTACAATATTTAGGTAGCTTAGTGGCAAAATCCTTGACCAAACCCTATGTTAGACCCGATAGTGATGAAAGCACATGGTCCGACTTTACCTTTAGAGAATATGAGGTTAACTCCAAGGCCCAAAATTCCCTCCTAACCGCCTTGAATGATGATGACCTTACACGAGTTATACATTGCCAATCCGCCTATGAGATTTGGCAACATTTGTTGGTCACGCACGAGGGGACATCACAAGTAAAGAGAGCTAAGATAGATCTCTTGAGGTCCCAATATGAATCTTTTAAAATGATTGATGATGAATCTATTGATTGTATGATTACAAGGTTTACTAAAATCACCAATGCTCTTTCCTCTTTAGGTGATGATATTTCCAATGACCAAAATGTGCAAAAAGTGATTTGGGCTCTTCCTTCTTCATGGGAGATAAAGGCCACCACCTTGAAAGAATTGGATGACAAGGACGAAATGGATCTCATTAGTCTCATTGGAAATTTGAAGACTCATGAGATGGAAAAGAAGGCAAGAGAAGAAGCGACTCCTCAAAAGAAGAAATCCATGGCCTTCAAGTCTTCCTCCACTCTTGATGACGAAGAAGAAGATGAAGAAGAAGATGAAGAAGAAGAAGAAGATGAGGAGCTCTCCCTGCTTGTGCGAAACGTGAAGAGAATGTACCGTAAGAACAAACTCAACTTTAGAAGGAAGTTTGAAGGAAAAGAGGAGAGAAGAATCATTTGCAACAATTGCCGAAAGCCCGGACATATCATGGCCGATTGCCCGAAATTCAAGAAAAAGGTGACTTCCTCCTTCAAGCAAAAGAAGCCGGTCGAAAAGAAAGCTTACAAAGCAACTTGGGATTCGGAAAGCGAGTCCGAAGACGAGGTGGACACGGCGAACATGTGTTTCATGGCAAACACATCAAAGGTAACCCCTCAACCTCTTGATGAAGAAGATGAATTAAGTAAAGAAGTACTTGTACATGCTTTTGTTGAACTTTCAGAGAGTTATGATAATAAAAAGATAGAATGCTCAAAATTGGAAAAGGAAGTTGTTTTTCTTAAAAATCAACTTGCTATTGTTTCTAAAGAAAAGGATGAAATTTCTTCAAATCTTATTTTTACTCAAAATGAATTTAGTGCTTACAAAGTTGCTTGCAAAGCAAAATTTCCAAAGATTGATGAAAAAGAAATTTCTTCATAAAAACTAGAATTGTTGATTTTGAAAAAGTTTTGAAGGATTGTGCTTTCAACACTAAGAAAATTGAGGAAATGTTTTCTAAAAAGCACACTTCTCATGCTAAAGCTTCTCATATCAAAATTCCTCATGCTCACACTACACACAACACTCATGCTAAATTTACACATGCTTACAAGTCACACACTCACTATGCTTTTAAATATGGTAGAGTATAGATGCACTTATTGTGATAAGAATGAACATTTGGCTAAGTTTTGTTATGACCAAATAAATAGAACGAATAATCTTGTATGGATTCATGACACTAACGCTTTAGGACCCAAAAAAATGTGGTACCAAAATCAAGTCCTAAATTATTTGATGTATGTACACACCAAGGCTCCAAGACGTAAGGAGCGGTGGTACCTTGATAGTGGTTGTTCAAGACACATGACATGAGATATCAACAACTTTACAACCCTATCAAGGTACTTGGAAGGTGGCACCGTCACCTTCGGGGATGACTCCAAGGGTACTATCATCGGTATAGGTAACATTCAAATTGGTGCATCTCCCATCATAGAAAATGTTGTTCTTGTTGATGGTTTAAAACACAACTTGCTTAGTATAAGTCAACTTTGTGATCGTGGACTTAAAGTTGTTTTTTATGACTCTTCTTGCAAGATTTTTGATTGCAAAACCAATGATTGTATTCTCACCGGATTTCGTGATGATAATGTTTATATCATTGACATGCTTAATTTGGATTGTTCTACTAAATGCTTGAATGTTTTTGATGAAAATTCTTGGCTTTGGCATAGAAGATTAGGACATGCATCTTTTGACCATCTTTCTAGGATTAATTCTAAGGAATTGGTGAAGGGTATTCCTTACTTGAAGTTTAAGCAAGACCGCATTTGTGGTGCGTGCCAACTTGGGAAACAAACCAAGTCTTCCTTCAAACCAATCAAGGATATCATGTCAACTAGGCCATTAGAATTAATTCATATGGATCTTTTTGGACCAACTAAAACTAAGAGCTTAAATGGAAGTAGATATGCATTTGTTTTAGTTGATGATTTTTCCCGATTTACTTGGGTTTTCTTTTTGGAACACAAAGATCAAACTTTTTCTCATTTCAAGATTTTTCGAAAAAGGGTTGAAAAAGAAAAAGGTTTTTCGATTTTGAAAATAAGGAGTGATAGAGGTGGTGAGTTTGTTAACCAACTCTTCATGACTTATTGTGATGAAAAGGGAATCAAGCATGAAATGTCATGTCCTAGAACTCCACAACAAAATGGAGTTGTAGAAAGGAAAAATAGAACACTTCAAGAGATGGCTAGGACCATGATGAGTGAATATGACCTCCCTCAATATCTATGGGCCGAGGCCGTAAACACCGCATGCTATATTTCAAATCGCATTTATTTGTGTAAAAATTCTTCCAAAACATCTTTTGAAATGTATCATTCTAGAAAACCTAATGTTTCATATTTCAAAATTTTTGGATGCAAGTGTTTTGTTTTGAATACTAGAGATAACTTGGGTAAATTTGATGCTAAGGCTTTTGAAGCTATTTTGTTGGATATTCTTCTACTGGTAAAGCTTATAGAGTATTCAATAAATCTTCCCTTACCATTAAAGAATCCATACATGTTAAATTTGAAGAATCTAATGTGGTTGTTGAGAATGTTGTAGAGATTGACCCATTAGGTGAAGACATGGAGAGACTATCCTTAAAGGACTCACCCGCTCAAGAAGAAAAGTAAGAACCATTGGTGATGTTCAAGAGGATAAAGAGGAAAGCTCTCAACCGCTTCCTAAAGATTGGAGATACGCTACAAATCACCCAAGGAACTCATTTTAGGTGATGTCTCTAAAGGGGTAACAACTCGCTCCAAACTCCATGACTTATGTGGTAACTTTGCATTCATTTCTCATTTTGAACCCAAAAGCTTCCTCGAAGCCGAGGCGGACTCATATTGGTTGCTAGCCATGCAAGAGGAACTCAATCAATTTGAGCGCAACCAAGTTTGGCACCTTGTACCTAGGCCTCACGATAGACCAATAATTGGTACTAAGTGGATCTTTAGGAACAAGATGGATGAGTCCGAAAATGTTATTAGGAATAAAACTAGGTTAGTGGCCTAAGGTTACGCTCAAGTTGAAGGAATTGACTTTGAGGAGACCTTTGCACCCGTAGCACGGCTTGAAGCTATACGGATAACACTAGCTTTTGTATCTTTTAAAAATTTTAAACTTTTTCAAATGGATGTGAAAAGTGCATTTTTAAATGGTTTTATTAATGAAGAAGTTTATGTTGAACAACCTCCCGGTTTTGTTGATTATGTTCATCCCAATTTTGTTTTTAAACTTGATAAAGCTTTGTATGGATTGAAACAAGCTCCAAGAGCTTGGTATGAAAGGCTTTCTAGTTTTCTCATTTCAAATGATTTTGTTAAAGGCAAAGTAGACACAACTCTTTTTACTAAGCATGTTGATAATGACATTTTAATTGTGCAAATTTATGTTGATGATATAATCTTTGGTTCTACTAATGAGTTTTTATGCAAGGAGTTTGAAAAGGTTATGCAATATGAGTTTGAAATGTCTTCCATGGGTGAATTGAATATCTTTCTTGGACTCCAAATCAAGCAATTGCAAGATGGGATATTCATAAGTCAAGCCAAGTATGCAAAGGAACTCGTAAAGAAGTTTGGACTTGAAAGCTCAAAAGTTTGCAACACTCCCATGGCAACTACAATCAAGCTTGATAAGGATGACCTAGGTAAAAATGTTGATATTAAGTTATATAGACGCATGATAGGAAGTTTGTTGTATTTGATGGCAAGTAGGCCGGACATAATGTTTAGTGTGTATCTTTGTGCTAGATTCCAATCGTGTCCTAAAGAGTCCCATCTTATTGCGGTAAAATGCATCATTCGTTATATTAAGGGCACAATTGGAATGGGTCTTTGGTATCCGAAAACCGGAGATTTTTCAATGACGAGTTTTTCGGATGCTGACTATGCATGTTGTAGAGTAGATAGAAAGAGTACTAGTGGGACATGTCAACTTATTGGTAATTGTCTTGTTTCATGGTCCTCTAGGAAACAAAATTCCGTAGCTCTATCAACCGCCGAGGCGGAGTATGTTGCAGCGGGAGCTTGTTGTGCACAAGTCCTTTGGATGAAACATACTCTCCTTGATTATGATTTGCATTATGATCATATAAATTTTTTTTGTGATAATACTAGTACTATTCATATGACCAAAAATGCAAATCAACATAGTAAGACCAAGCACATTGAGATTAGGTATCACTTTCTTAGAGATCATTTTGAGAAAGGTGATATAGATATTGATTATGTTTTCACGGATTTGCAACTTGCAGATATTTTCACTAAACCACTTGATTTTGCTAGATTCTCCTTTATTTGTGGTGAACTAAATATTTGTGTTATTGAATAATAAAATATTTTTCTTATTCTTTTTATGTATGACAAAAAGGGGGAGAATAAGTCTGAGTTTATTCCAATAAGTGTTTATGATTTCTTGTATTTGAGTTTAAGCGTTTTTGCATGTGTTTAATATCTTATGGTTTTGTTTGCTTAATGTAGCATAAATTGAGGGGGAGCTTTGAGGGGGAGCTTACACCTCTCTTTTATTTTTTAACATAGCCTATTTGTTTTGTCATCATCAAAAAGGGGGAGATAGTTGGCCCAAAAGGTTACACTCTCCATTTGTTTAGAGTTTTGATGATAACAAAACAAATAAGAGCTATTTGGTACTAATAAGTTTGTTCAAGATAAGTTTCAGGTTTTATACCATGTTTGGAGGCCATTACTTAGCTTTTGCAAGAAATTCTAAGTTCATGGAGCAAAGAAGGCTTATGGCACATCAAGGAAGGAACATAGAAGAGAAGGCTCTATCTAGGCTTTGCATGGCTCAAGACTTCAAGATTGCTCATGAGATTCATTAGTTTTGTTTCTAGTTTTATAGTTTTGTTAAAGAATAGTGATTAGGATTGAAGCTCTATATTCCAACACACACGTTTTTGCGCACATGCATTTCCTAGAAATAATCCCTATAAATATATACAAAATAATTCAATACAAAGCCTTTTGATTACAAACTCAATTTTATGTTTTATATATATCTCTAATCAAAAATATTTTATTAGGTATCAAAATCTCCTTAAAATTCTTGTTCAGTTTTGACTTTTGGCCTAAGCCGGTCGACCGACCGGTCGACCGACACTAGTCAGGTCAGATCAGCCGACCGACCCAGTCGACTGGTTTTCTGGCTGTTTTGATGCGTATCCTGTGCACGTTCTTCGGCCAACCGGGCGGACGACCGAAGACTTCGGTCGACCGGGCGGCTGGCTGACTGAAGTGGTGTCACTCTCTGTTTGTTTCGGTCGACCTGGCGGTCGACTGAGAGCCTGCAACGGCTCTTTTGTTTGAATCCCGGTCGACCGGCCGGTCGACCGAGGTAGCCGTTTCAGCCATAACGGCTAGCTTTTAAACACGTTTTAAATTTGTATTTTTCGTTTCTAAACGAATTTTGGGGATATTTTATGGGTCAATTCTTCCTAATTAACATTATATGAGTTTACTTTTTAATCCCTAGCCCTCTCCTATAAATAGGGGTGATTAGGGTTATGTTTTAAAAACAAGAACAAACATTATACAAAAAGTTTCAAAAGTTTTCAAAAGCTTTCAAGAGAGTTTGATCCTTGGTTTTTGTGCTGAAGGTTCTCTCATCGCTGAAGTTTTATTTTCTAAACTCTCTCTAGTTCATTTCCTTTTTCCACTTACATATTTGAGCTTCAATTCTAACCATTACTCTACAGGGCTCTTGTAAGGGAAAGAGACATTTGCAAAAGATAGTTTGTGGTCTTTTGATCACCAAGAGAGAACTTGTACTTGAGATTGTGGAGTTGGGTACCCTGGTGTATTTGTAACCTCTTTGTGAAGTTATAGTTGTTAGAAATCCTTCTGGGTGAAGGCGGGGACGTAGAGCTGTGTGCTCGAACCTCGAAAAAATTCTCGGTGTTTGCGTTTGGTTTACTTGTTCTTACTTGCTCTTAATTCTTGCTTCAATCACTTACTTTATATTCATTACTTTATCTACTTGCTTCACATTCTTTGCTACATTGTACTTGCTCTTCATTTTCATTGTTATATTCACTTGTTGCATATTCATATTGTCAATCAAATACTCATACAATAAGATTGCATTACGCACCTCCAACTCATATCTAGAGGAATCAGGAGGAAGGAGTTCAGAGCCCTTCACGGGGTATTCGGCTTCTAGTCTTGTTTTGGGTTGATTGTTGCATCATATTTTTAATTGTGCATTGATTAGCATTATCACCTATTCACCCCCCTCTAGGTGATTTTCAGCTTGTACATCGGTTGACTGGACCGGTCGACCGACTTCTATCACGGTCGACCGTCCGGTTGACCAGCAGAAGGCCAGGTCACATATTTTTAGGGATTAAGAACTTGTCTTTTTACCTTCAATAAAATCCCATAAAATCACATAAATTTCACAAAAATAAGTTCTTATAATATCTTTGAAATACAAATATATGTGACTAAAATTCAACACATATTATAAATAATTTGAACCATTTTTGTGATATTGAAATTTGCCTTAAACACAAAATCCGTATTTTCCAAAACTTAGATTTTTGAAATGAAAAATCTTTTCTCCAAAACTCATATGGATACAAAAATATGATATTGAAATAACTTTGAAGCATGTTGTATATAGATAAATCCAATATACGTATAAGATATATATCTATATTTTTGACATGAAATTTAAAACTGGTAAAACCAAAACCAAAACCAATAAACTTTAAACTTGTGTGTGTGAGAACTTAAGCATATCAACGCTATATCCATCTTTACACAAGATCTAAATATAAAAACACAAACCAAAGTCAACTTATAGAACTCCTTCTCCAAGTTGACTCGATCCAAACATGATCCGACGTGCTTGACTCCAACCGAGTGCTAGATGCCATCTTGATGCGCGAGCTCTTAAATCTACATGTGTTAGCTCCAAAACTCCTTTGTTGAAGCTAATCACCTACTAAGATCTTGATCAATTATCTGAAAGTAATTAAGCACAAGATCATTAGTAAACTATGACTAGAGTTAATCATCATTAAAACTAGAGTGATGGGTCTTTGGGCTAACAATCCTTTCTCCATATAATACATGTATGCAGGGGGAGCTAACTTAACGTCTCTCCTCTTCATGAATGTATATCACATATACATCTTTCTAGATTATTTTTTTGCCTCATTGTTGAAGAATTGACAAAAATGGGGAGAAGAATTTAAAGAGTTTATTATGCATGTTTAATATTTGTTGTTTATGCATATATGTTTGATTTGTTTATGAGCTTTCATTGAATATCCATTTGTTTTTTGCTATGCATGAGTTAAGGGGGAGCTTCTATGAAGCTTAACTTTAACCTATATATATAACACCATGAGTTTTGTCATCATCAACAAGTGAGAGATTGTTAGCCCAATGACCCATCACTCTAGTTTTGATGATGATTAAATCATATAGTTATAGTACTAGTGATATTGTGCTCATTAAGTTTCAGATATTTAATCAAGATTTTAGTCGGTGTATAGCTTCAATAAAAGATTTGAAGTCTAGTTTTAAAGCTATCACGTGTTGATTTAAGAGCTCGCGCATCAAGATCCTATCAAGTACTCAAAGAGGAGTCTAGCTCATGGATCAAGTTTTGGACCAAGTCAAGATGGAAAAGAAGATTTTCAAGAGTAGATTTTCAAGACTTTGGTCTAAGTTTATTTTAGTTTTGTTGAGATCTTGTGTAAGGATAGAATAGTCTTGATATGCTCAAGTACACACACAAGTTTAAAAGTTTATTGATTTCGGTTTAACTGTTTTTGAATTTTCAAGAACACATCTTTTATTTTCATGAGTAGATAGAATCAAAAGAAGTTTATATGGTTTTATGTATGTTGGATTTCATCCATATACATTATTGTTTTATATTGTTCAAAAACTTATTTTGATGATTCTATTTCATGTGGTTTCAAGTTTTCTTTTTAACAAAACTTATTTTTGGATTTAATGTCAAAAACATAGATATATCTTTTATATGTGTACTGGATTCTATCTATACACAATATGCTTCAAAAGTGTTTAAATATCATGTTTTTATATTTATACAAGTTTGAGAAAAATCGGTTTTCCATTTCAAAGTTTGGTGTTTAAAAAATATGATTTTTAGTTTAAAGCTTAATTTTCATGCCTCAAAAATAATTCAAATATTTTATAATATGTGTTAATTTTTTGTCACACATATTTGCACTTCAAATATTTACATGAACTTATTTTTGTGGATTTTATGTGATATTATAGGATTTTATAGGTAATTAAAAGTCAATATTACAAACCCTACTATCCCAGTCCTGAGCCTGCTGGCGGTCTACTGGACCAGACCTCATGTGAACAAGACGTGCACAACTGCCTTGGCCTTGGGCTTGTTAACCATACAGTCGACCGATCCAGAGAGCTTGCTATCTGGATCTGGCCCTGGTCGGCTAGTCGGTTGACCGGTCAGAGAGTTAGTTCTCTAGTTCTGGCCTCGCGGTCGACCGTTAGGCAAGTTTGCCTGGGGCAGTCGACTGAGCAGTCGATCAATAACCCGAGCAATGAGAAATCTAACCGTTTGCCATTCGACTAGACGGTCAACCGACAGGTTATTTCTGAACTGTTTGGACCCAACAACTATATTTTCTGACCCCATAATATATGGGTCCTTTAAGGCCAGTTTTAACCAAGATTTTCAACTGCAATTTTTCCCACCTTCTCAAATGTTTTAACAAAGTTTTCAAAAGAGTTTTTGAGCTAAAATTCTCTATCATTATTTGCTTTCAAAGTTTTAGAGAAATCAAAGAAATACAAGTTTTGGGAATTCTATTTTGTTCTTTATTTTATATTTTTCAAGAAGTTTTTTTTCAAGTGTTTTCTTTGTTATTTCTTTTTCAAAACATTTTGTTTTCTTACACTTGAGCTATCAATTCTATTCCTATCTTTAGGATCTTTGTTTTGTGAGAAAATTATTTGTGATCCTTTGAGACCACCAAGAGAGTATTTGAGTTCTTTGTGATCACCAAGTGTATTTCTTTCTTTACTCTGTGCTCCCTCTTATATAGAGTTGATTACATAGAGAGAAAAGTTGTGTGCTCTCAGTGTTAAGTTGTAATTTCTCAGTGGAGGTCCCTTTGTGGAAGGTCCTGTGTAGACATAGTGGAAATCCTTCTGTGTGAAGGTGGGAATATAGAGCAGTGGCTCGAATCTCGAAACATATCTTAGTGTTTGTGTTTGATCCACTATCTCTTAACTCTCTCTATCTCTACGTATATATCTTGCATTGCTTTTATTATTCATATTTATATGCTAGATATTGTTTGTGTGCCCACACTTTTGTTCAACCAAGAGAGCTTTTAAAGCACCTCAATTTTTAGTTTAGAAGAATCTAGAGGAGTAGTTTCAGAGCCCTTCACGGGAAATTTGGGATCACTCTTGGTAACACATAATGCGTTAGCAATTAAGTTTCAAATTCTACATCATTTGTCCTAGATTAGCTTGTATACCTATTCACCCCCCTCTAGGTGTACTTACAAAATCTATTGAAAATCTTTTGTAAAACTTGAGAAAATATGATCTTAATTACTAAAGTTTGTCCATAGGGTTTTTCTACAGTCCCACTATATATAGGGGATCAAAGTAAGTGATTGAAACTCAAAATAGCCATTATAAATTAATCCAATAAAAGACAAATCAAAATATAGCCGTCTGAGGCAAACACAGTGATCAATACTGTGTCGGTCGACCGCCAACGATTAGAAATATGACCGTTGGGGATACCAGTCGATCGGGCGGTCGATCGAGAAGCCCAAACATAGAGCATAGCACTTCAGCGATCGACCAGTCAATCGATGACCGGTGGAAAACCTTGCACAAAAAGTGTCATTTTGAAATCACTGATTATAGTGTGTGTATCTTGGCTTCCTCAATAATTCCGTTAAAGCATAGAGGCTAAACGGGTCGAATCCACGGGAACGAAAAGTGATAGAAGCTTTACTGGTATGTTCACGTGTGTATGTTAATGGTTCTTTATGTTTCATAAAGTGAAAATAAAAAAAAATAAAGAATGAAAAGAGAAGTGTACGGTGAAAACAAATATAGAAACATCTAAGAGAAGGTATTTGTGATTTTTTTATTTTTCTAAAATAAAGTAAAAAATGAAAGAAAACTCATGGCTACTAACTACTAATGGCTCCTCCAATATGCAAACCTCTTAGTGATAGTTGTCTCACATGTATCCTTGGACATCACTGGTCCTTGGTTCAAAACTTTTTCAAAGCATGACCCATAAGATCACTTTCACATCAAAACTTAACAAACAAGAGCAAGCTACACTTTAACCATCAAAACTAACTAGAGCAAGCATGAAATAAAGTAATGATAACTTGTTAGAGAGTTAGATGTTAGAGTGTCAGAATCCATCATCATGAGTCATCAATGGCTCTTGCAAGAGTAAGACCAAGTAGAGGCTATTAAAATCATGTGAATTATAAAGTAAGGAGTTAGCAAATTAGTGGTTAGTGGATAGTTATCATGGGAGAAAAAGCTAAGTATGTAAAGAGTTAGAGAGAAGAAAACAAGTAGAGATAAAGAGAGAACCTTTCACAAAATGTCACCTTTTATTACAAGAACCCTAACTTTTATCCTATGCATCTCTCTCTTCCCTATTACATGATCTATAAAGAAAATGAAAAACAAAAGAAAGAAGAAAACTACACTAAATTACACAAATAGGATAAACTACCCATAAAAACTCTCCTTTCTGTTCTGGCCAACCCGGGTTATTTATAGGCAAAGGGGGGCACCAGGGAGGGTATACGGGGCCACACGTCAAAGGAATTGCCGCGTTTTCGTGACAATATAGGAATCGCTCGCGCGACGTCACCTGCTGCAACCTTCTGGTGTGTCCCCCTGCTGGTGTCTGGATATCTGCATCATATTTTGGCAGATCTAACTTCCAAAGTCAATGACTATATTTAGGCTAAAAATCACCAAATAAATAGGATTTTTGATCTTCTTCTTCATTCCACACCATGGACCTAGGAACACACAAGAAAGGTATTATTAATAGAATTTTATATAGAATAAATGGTAAGATGTGGTATGAAATATGCATATTTAGAGACTAATCACACCTCCATACTTATCTTTTGCTTGTTTCGAGCGAAACAAAAAAATACTAACTAAGAAGATTATTATACCACTTTGCAGGTGACGCGATTGCACTGAGCATGTGCAACAAGCCGTTAAACCTCTAGGTTTTCCCTAAATGAGGAATTTTATCTCCTGAAGGTTTTTAGCGAATTATACCCACAAAATTCATAAAGAAAGAAATCAAATGTTAGTATTTCAAAACACATTTTTAGAATGGAGAAAAGTGTTGTCCAAGGTCATAAGTTACCAAAAATTATTATTCTTTAAAGAAAGTCTAGATGCAAGTTCTTGTTATAAATTAAAGGTTAGGATTTTGAAATTGAATTGATTCTTTGATCTTTCATAAAACACTTAAATAATATGCACTTTGTGAACGGTGAAAATTTTATGGGATATCAGCTCTAATTTTCATGCCATTTAAATTTTTTTCTTCCTTTAGTTTTTTTTAGGCTTTCTAGTTTATCCGTGTAATGAGCCTCTAGCCGATGACTCTCAAACCAGATGATTTTAGGGCACCAGATGAGAAATTATCCCTCATACTTAAGGACTCGAGTAAACAAGGCTACAAAACTAAAAGGGATTATTTTGCTTTTGTTCACTATTTTAAAGCGTGAATAATCATGCTTCCTGAGGTACAATTACCCAGCTTTAATAAGTGATTTTTATTAATATATAATTTTTATATTTTTTTCATTTTTATGACATTTTTAGTCTTTGTTTCAACCCAAGAATTGTGTAAGTGTGAAGTGCATATATCTAAGGCAAAAAAATTCAAGATCAAATTATCTTTCCAATCTTACTTTCTTATTCTAAAATTTAAACAAGATCTACTTGGTTTAAGAATTCATAATTTAGGTCTTTTTAATTCCTAAAAAAACTATTTCTCTTATTTCAAAAAGTTTTGCAAAAAGAAAAGAAAGAGTGGGTTTTTATACAAAAGAAAATTTTAAAAATTTTCTTAAAAAAGTGTAAAGAAAGAAAATTTAAAAGAACCTATGTTAGTAAACCCTCCCCCACACTTATCTTATGTAGAGTCCTCAATGCATCGTGAATGTGTATATGTATGAAGCAAATGGAAAGGAAAAGAAAATTACCTCATGGTGGTAGTTCCAGTGGTGGTATGATTGGGCCAAGTATTGCTATCCAATCAAGATAATGTGATAGTTTACGGAACCTACCTATGACCTCTTTAATACAACCCAGTAAAAGAATGATTGAGTGAATAATCTAATTTAAAAAATTATCCCTATCTAATTTTTAATTTTCAAAAATAATTCGTGAGTCATTTTATTCAACACCTTTGTCCAACAATGAAGTGTGAGTTTGGGAGATGATTGATTTGGGCTCCAAAGAAATTAATACCGCCTTTGGAAGTTGACTTAGATCAAGTTTGGATTCAAAAATGACAGTCAAAATTGGTTCAAAAATGGGGTCCAAACCAAAAAATTGATGTTCACACACTTACCCCATCAATGAAGTATGATCAAAAGATATTGGTGATTCTATTTCATGGTGTATTGATACAGGATTCAATGTTGACTCCAGAGTATTGAAAAAAAATCTGGTAAAGATACCGGAGTTATTATTGAATCAAAAAATGAAATGAAATTACCAACTTGTGGATCCAGATCACATTCATGATCAAGCTAAATTTCAGGGAAGGGATAACTTGTCAAAATGTCAATGGAATTTTCAAAACTTAGACTTTGGTCAAGTTTAAATGGATGAGTTGAAATTGAATCTTGGTTTCCAAAATAAAATGATTCTTTGGTCTAATCGATAGGGTTAGGGATAAAAGAATTGGTCAAGGGTTGACAAGAAAGACTTTTCTCACTCCCATTGATTAATTCACTCATTATTGAATTTAACCTACTCATAGGCCGGTAACAGAATTTTAAGTTTGAATCATGTCTTCTATACTCTTTGCAATTGGTTCTTCTTGAAATGATGAGTATGGAAATTGGTTTTGAAAATTGTGATAAAATCGTAAGTCCATTAGATTTTATGATTGTTGCTTGGACTCACGCAAAGCTTCCATACTCATTACCAGGATGGATTTTTTTGCAGTTAGATGTTCTGAAAAAAAAAATATGTGAAGCTTGGTAATGGGAAAATGGTCAATCCAACATGTTTTGTGTCGCTCGGACTTACGCAAGAGTTCTATACTCAATTCTAGGATTGATGGTTGTTCATTTAGAATTAGTGAGACTGGAAAAGACTCTTAAAAATTTTGTTGAAATGATGAGTCCAATATATTTTGAAATTGTTGCTTAGTTTTAAGAAAGACTTCCATACTCTTTTCTAAATCTGATTTTTTCTTCAATGAGATGTTCTAGAAAAGGTGTATATGAAGTTTGATGTGAGAATGATTGTGAATTGGGCAAGTTCTGATTCGTTGTTGGGATTCAAATATGGCTTCTATACTCTTTTGCATCTCTGATTTTTGTTCAATTTGTGGTTCAGGAAAAGGAGTATGTGAAGTAGAATATGTGAAAGAAGATTGTTGACAAGGTGGTTGAAAATTTGACTTGGGGGAAGTGAATCCGCATTGACTCTGTGAAGAGTGAAAATTATTTTGAAAATTTTGATCGTAGAATTAGGGATACGGGTCATATTGAGTCAGACAAACCCAATCCAGTATATATGGTTGGCTCATGTTGTACATAACCGGGTTAGAATTGTCCGAGTCAAATGATGTCGCGGTGAAAAATGGATTCATTTGGTTGGAAAATTTTTTAGTTATATTCCATTTTATCACAATAATCACGAAAAAGAAAAATCAATCAAACAAACAAACAAAAAGAAAAAAAATTCAAAAATAAGCCTATACTAGGGTTGACCTAAACCTAGACGACTCCTAACTGTTAGACTGTCCACCGGGTGTACATTGTAGGAATCGACTACAAGTTAATCGACCAGGTAGGGGTAAGATCAGTGAGAGATATCCATGCTAGAGCAACAAAATTATGCAAAACCATTGTTCTTCGAGGTTTCACCTCTCAATTCCCAATCTCTGACACTGATTTAACTAGAATCAAATTCTAACAATTTTTTCCTTAAGTCAATCTCTTAAATGAGTCCGAGATGTCCCTAGGGTCCAATGTCTAGCAAATTTTATTTTGGCTTGAGTTGTATGAGTGGGGAGGTGATTTTTAGGCTAAGGGAGGGTAATGACTTCCCCACCTTATATTGTATCGGCTTATGCCCTTAGTTCAAATCGTGCAAGTGTGCAATATAGACAAGAATGAACATAAAAAATCGAGTAAATCACATAAGTGTTTATCCTAAGCTATATGCAATGCAATATATACACCTCCATCAAGATCACAACAACACAAGAACAATATACAGTACATTGGAATTCAAATCGACATGCGCTTAGATGCAAATATCAAAACCGTTTTAAAGCATCCAATTTTCATATTTTAGCTCATAATTATTACAATGCACAATTAATCAAAATAGAAAACTAGCAGCAGGATACACGACTATATGCAATTAAAGATACCCCCTGAAAAAGAAGTGGGCAACAACTCCCTGCTTTCTTGAGTTAGAAGAAACAGGGAGTGTGGGCTTTTGTAGTTGTTAGATTCTGAAAATTGTTACCGGTACCTAAAAACAGAGAAGAAAAGTTAACAAAAACGTGAAATCAAACCGTTTCCATCCCCGTCAACTGCGCCAAAATTTGATCTGGGGAAAACCGTGCACAAAAAGTATCATTTTGAAATCACTAATTAAAGTGTGTGCGCTTTGGCTTCCTAGGTATTTCAGTTAGAGCATAGAGGCTAAACAAGTCGAATTCACAGGGATGGGAAGCGATAGAAGTTTTACCGGTATGTTCACGTGTGTACGTTAACGGTTCTTCTATGTTTCAAAGAATGAAAAGAAAAGAAACAAGGAATGAAAAGAGAAGTGTACAGTGAAACAAAAATAGAAACATTGAAGAGAAGGTATTTGTGATTTTTGTATTTTTCTAAAACAAAATAAAAATGAAAGAAAACTCATAGTTACTAACTACTAATGGCTCCACCAATATGCTAACCTCTAAGTGATAGTTTCCTCACATATATCGTTGGCCACACTAGTCCTTTCTTCAAGAGCTTTTCAAAGCATAACCCATAAGATCACTTTCACATTCAAACTCAATAAACAAGAATAAGCTACACTTAAACCATCAAAATAACTAGAGCAACTATGAAGTAAAGTAATGGTAACTTGTTAGAGAGTTAGATATTAGAGTATAAGAATTCATCATCATGAGCCATCAATGGCTCTTGCAAGAGCAAGGCCAAGTAGATGCTATTAGACTCATGTGGATTATCAAATATGAAGTTAGCAAGTTAGTGGTTAGTAGATAGTTTCCATGAGAAAAAAAGCTAAGCATGTAAAGAGTTATAGAGAAAAAAATAAGTAGAGATAAGAGAGAAACTTTCCTAGAATGTCATCTTCTATTACAAGAACCCTAACTTTCATCCTATGCATCTCTCTCTTCCCTATTATATGATCTATAAAGAAAATGAAAAATAAAAGAAAGAAGAAAACTATACTAAACTATACAAATGGGATAAACTACTCCTAAAAACTCTACTTTCTGTTTTGGCCAACCTGGGTATTTATAGGCAGGGGGGGAACAGGGAGGGTATACGGGGCCACGCGCAGAAGGACGACACGTGGCTCCTCCGTATTGCTGCAGAAATGCGAGAATTGTCGCGAATCTGTGGCAATACGGGTGCCGCTCGCGCAGCGCCACCTGCTGCAGTCTTCTGGTGTATTCCCCTACTGGTTTCGCCTGTTGGTGTCTGGATATCTGCACCATATTTTGGCAGATCTAGCTTCCAAAGTCAATGATTATATTTAGGCTAAACATCACCAAATAAATGAGATTTTTTATCTTCTTCTTCATTCCACACCATAGACCTAGTAACACATAAGAAAGATATTATTAATAGAATTTTATATAGAATATATGTGAAGATGTGGTATAAAATATGCATATTTAGAGACTAATCAATCGACCGATATGCACAAACAGAGAGCATAACTCTTCACACAGTTGACCGGACAGTCGATCAATGTGCACAAGATACACTTACACATGTCAGTGCATATCCAGTTGATTGCTCGGTCGACTGGCAGAGCACTCAGCTCTGCTTTTCGGTCAACCATGCGGTCGACCGGCAAAGGACCAAAATGTCTACTAAATATTTTTAAAAATTCTTTTTGAAAATCTTATAAATTTCTTTGTAAAATACTTATAAAAATAAGTTCATGTAAATTCTTTGTAGCACAAATACGCGTGATCATAGATTAACACGAAATGTAAAATTTAAACTTCTTTTGGTAAATCTTAAATCACTTCAAAATATTTTTTCAAACTCAAAAACTAGAGCTGAAAACTCATTTTGTAAACTCTTTTATCTATCATAAATCTTTTCAATATTTTGAACGAAAAACATAATATCAATCTTATGTGTGTGAAAATCTCATGAGCAATCCAAATTATCTCTAAACTTGATTTTAACAAAACTAAATCTAACAAAGTGTAAACTCTTTTCTTTTTCTTCTAGTGGTGCTTCAATGCATCCAATAGCTTGATTCCTTGAGCTTGACTCCATCATTGAGTGCTAAATGTGTTCTTTTATACTTGAGCTTTTGAATCAATTTGAATTAACTTCATAACTTGACTTTGAGCCTTTTGAGGTAGCATCAACTAAGATCTTGATTGAATATTTGAAACTTAAATAACACAAGATCATTAGTACTATAATTATATGAGTTAATCATCATCAAAACTAGAGTGATGGACCTTGGGGCAACAATCTCTCTCTTTTTGATGATTATAAAACTCATGGAGTAATATATTCATGGATCTGAGAAAAAGCTTTGTAAAAGCTCCTCTTAACTCATGCACATCAAATAAACAATAAGATATTAAGCGAAGCTCATAAATAATGCATCATATATGTATTATCATAAAACATAATATGCATATATAAAGTCTTCAAATTCTCTCTCCTTTTTTGTCAATTCATCAACAAAGTGGTAGACAAAACATAGTAAATGTACAGACGATATAAATCTATGAAGATGGGAGATATTAACTCCCCATGCATAAATGCATTACATGGAGAAAGGGATGACTAAACTCTAACCCATATAAGCGTGATATACAATGTAGAGATGAAGATGATAAGCTCTCCTATACACGTGTATAATATGGAGAAAACAGGTTAAGTTCTTCTTTATACAATATGCTCATCATAAATTTACATATAGATGAGACGTTAAGTTAACTTTCCTTACATACAGGCAATACATGCATAAACTAAATGTGATACACATGTGTAGAAATCAAAACGATAGTGAACAATTGAAATTTTAATAAATCAATACCACTTGTACATAGATGCCAATTCGTAAAACAATTTGAAATGTAGATACCAATTGTAATAATTGATACTAATTGAAAATATAAATAATTTGCTAAAAAAATATTTTTCTCAAAAAAAATGGGATAAGATATCAATTTAAATCAAAGAATATTCTCTTTTTTTTTTTGAAACAATCACAAAAGCGATGCATACGCTATTTAAACTATTGAAAAAAAAATCAAACTTAGCATGAAACAAATTTTGTGTTGTCAAAACATGTATGAACATTTTTAAGCAAGCACAATCAATCATATATATATATATATATATATATATATATATATATATATATATATATATATATATATATATATATATATATATATATCAATTAAAATGCCATTTGAATTCAACGCATACATATATAGATAAACATGAATGAGTATATAAAAATAAAATAACATGCGAATCATGTGTATAACTTATTGAAATTACTTACCTCATGCACATATCAAAGGATAGTCATTTAGGTATATACAAGGCATGATCACCCGATTAACCTCTCACAAAGGGTGATAATTTCAAAGATAATTATTTGAAATTTTTTGAGATCAATTTGAAATTACTACCATGTAAAGAATAAATTTAAAAATGATTCAAACAATATATCAATAAATATAATGCATTTTAAAAAGTGTGTGTGTGTGTGTGTGTATGTGTGTGTGTGTGTATATATATAATATATATATATATATATATATAATATATATATATATATATATATATATATATATATATATATATATATATATATATATGTAAAAAACCATCAAAACTAGGATATATAGATATAAATAAGAATTAAGTACACAAAAAATATGAATCAAGTTAGGCACAAGGTTAAGAGTGTATCTCAAAACTGTACAAGTATATCACAAAGTTTTAACAATATTTACCAATACATGAACTAAGAAACCAATAAAACAAACTCATAAAGCATATATCTTAAGAAATGAAGTCGTATATCCTTGATGGGCTCTGAACTTCTCCTCATGATTCCTCTTGATTAAGAGTTAAGTTGCTAAATTGCTTTTTTGATTTTATGCTTAATAAATGAAATAAATACATCTCAAAAATTTTCAAAAACATATACTTATAGTTATACCAATATACATTCATACATGATAACTAAAGTAACTCATAAGTTAATAAGCATGGTAAACACATATAGAATCTAGGTTATCAATATAAACAAGATGATTTCAACACATATTATCATGCTATATATATATATATATATATATATATATATATATATATATATATATATATATATATATTATATATATATATATATATATATATATGAACAACTAAATCACCAAAATTTTCTAAAAATGAACCAATACACATACATGAAGATAGTCAACCAACTCATCACCACTAAGCATCGAAAACATATTAAACACATAAATAAGTGGAGATGTTATCAATACGACTTTTAGCTGAATGTTTACCTAGAGGGGTGAATAGGTGAAGTGCTAATTAAATATGAAATTTAAAACTTTACATTAACAAAACACAACACACAATATGAAAATCAAAGAGTGAAGCCAAATTTCTGGTGAAGAGCTCTAGAACTTCTCTCAAGTTTCCTTTTGATTAAGAGTTGACGTGCTTAGTTGCTCTCTTGGTTTAATACAAGTGTAGGCATGTAAACAATATCAAGTATAAATATATAAATAAGAAATAAAAGCAATGCTAGATAAAAATGAGTAGAGTTGAGAGAGCCAAACGCAAACACAAAGAAATGTTTCGAGGTTCGAGCACCAAGCTCTATGTCCTTACCTTCACCGCGTAAAGAATTTTCACTATCTCCATAAAGAAACTCCACAAAAGATAAAAACTCCAATTCTCTATACAAGAGGAGACACCAAGCCAATGCATAAAACAAATCACCTCTACACAAGAGGGAGGGCACAAAACTAATACTTCTCTATACAAGAAGAGGCATAAAGTAAAGAGGAGCTACAATCCTTGGTGACCAAAAAAATCACAAACTAAAAATCTCACAATACAAGATCTTAAAGGATAGATTTTTCAATGATAGCTCAAGCTTGTGAGAAATAAAGATTTTGAAAATGAAACTCTTTAGAAAATAATTGGAAAAACTTCTTTGATGGTATAAGAATTTTCAGCACAAAAACTAATTTCCCAAAAATTTGTTTTCAAAAAGTTTTTCCAAAACTCAAAAACTTGAAGAGTAGGCTTGAAAACTTTAGAAATATTTTCTGAAAGGATGTGAATGTTTTAAGGCTCAAAACCTATGTCTTAGGGTTCAAGAGAATGACCTTATATATAGGTTTAATAAGCATGACAATTAGAAATACAAAAACTTGAAATTTAATCAGAAAAATTATGTTTTAAAATTGGGTCAAATAGTGAACAAATTAAATCAGTTATCGACAGTCCAAGTGGGTTGTTGACAGCCCAGTGAGCATGGCTTTGTTTTTAGCTGTTACGGAGTTCACCTCTCAACAGCTCAATAGGCCGTTGACAGTTGACTGATACATTAATGTATCAGCTTTTGATAGCAGATGAGAGCTATTGATTGCTAACTCCAAAATACTGAAAACTTGACTCTCTGTAAAATCCTATCGACAGCCCAGTAATCAGAGTTGTCGACAACTCTATTGAGCTATCTAGGGCAGAGTTAAAACACAGAAACATTTTTAAATCGAGTTACTCTAAACTAGTGTAAAGCACAAAAAAAACAAGTTAAATGAAGATTCAAACTAATTTGCTTAAACCATAAAAAAAAGTAAAACTTTTGTTCTTGAAAACCAATATCAAACTTTTGTGTGCATAAGTACATAAGCTTGAGCAATCAAACTAATTTATTTAATACAAATCTTCTAAACTTACAAACTCTGAACTCAAGTCTTCTTATAGATGTTCTTCTCCAAGTAGATGTAAAACTCCGTTCTCGGATGCGTACTTAATACGTGTTCTGATTTTTTGATCATATTTTTTGATTTATTTTTTGTATTTATTTTTATTTTATGATTATTTATGTGATCGTTTTGCTTTGGAATTCGGATTCGTCGACTTAAAGTCAGCCCTAATCTGAATCGAGCACCTAATCCAAGTATATTGATCGATTTGACCTTTTTGATAGTCAAATTTGATCAATTTTAATTTTAGATTTTTCATAAATTTTTAAAATTTTTCAGAATTATTCTGTAAAATCTTCAAAACCGATATCAACTTGTGCCGCTGATCGATTCTCAAATTATTAATTTACAAATAGAGTTGAATTTTTAGAAACTGCTTTCACATTATCTTTTAAAATTGCATTTTCTATCTAAACATATTTTTGAATATTTTTTTGAATTTATCGAAGTTCAACCGGTTTTGGTGTCGACCGATATCGCTGGAAGATTTCAATTTTTAATTTGAAAATGGGATTAAAATTCTTAAATTTGATTTCACCATGTACCTTAAAATAATATTTATTATTTTTGAGAATTTTTGGAAAGTTTTCGGAGTTACTCCTTTTTCTGTGTTTTTGGTGTTTTCCCAGATCCGCGATATCTATCCCGATATTTTCTTTCTTTCTTCTTTCTTTTTTCTTTTATTCTCCACCACGTCTTTTTCCCTCTTTTATTTTTATTTTTTCTTTTTCCTGTTTTCTCCTCCACACGATACCCCAAATATCTTCCCCTCTTTTCGTTTTTATTTTACTTTTTCTTTCTTCTTTCTTGTTCTTTCTTTCTTTTCTACCTTCTTCTCTAGCCAGCGACCCACGCAAAGCCCACTGACTTCTCCTCCTCTCTCTAAATTCTCTTTCTCTTTTCCCTAAATCTCTAATGTTCTCTCTCAATACACACTCTCGCTCTTTCTTCTCACTCACTTTCCCCAATTTCTCCCTTTCCCCTCCAAGATCCGACAGCCATCATCACCACCAGCACCCACTTTGGCCGGCGAACCCCAGATGGCGACAATGCGACCCTCTTTCCGGTGGCCAGCCCCTTCTCTTCTCTCAATTTCCTCCTATCATCTCCTTCAATTTTCACCACCATCACCCACAAAATTCCCCTCTCCTCAAATTCAATTTCATCATCTTCTTCTTCATCACTTCCACCACCAAGATCCACCACCACTTCCTCCTTCACACCTTCATCTCTCTCTCAAAATCATAATCACAACCACCATCTCTATTTTCTTCATACTCCCTCTCCATCTTCTATACTCCTTCCCTACAACCACCACCGTCCACCCCTAAACTCCCCTGGCCCTCCTCTTTACTGGCGGCCCGTGGCCAACGGTGCTACCATGACCAACTGGCTGTGAGCCCAGCCAAGCCGTGGCTTGCTGCGTCCTTCTCTGTCTCCTGAAACTTTCTCTCTATTATTCTCTCTCCCTGTTTCCCTCTCTCTCATCTTTCTCTCTAGCTCTCACATATATATATATATATATATATATTATATATATATATATATATATATATATATATATATATATATATATATATATATATATATATATGTTTTAATATATTGGTCGTATGTGCACGTGCTTTGTGAATCCGGGATTTGCAGCATTTTTCAAAGATTTAGGCAAATATTTTCCTCGCATCATCGAGCTTATATTGTATTTGGGTTTGTGTTGTATTTATATATGTAGTCCTGTGTATTTGTATCAATGGATTTGTATCTGTATAGTGGACATGTATGAATGTACCAGTGTAATGTACAGGTACCGATGCGATGAATGTTTTTATTAGTGTAGTTAGTTCTTGCACTTATACCATGCCTTTGATGTGTTCTTTTACTGCTTTATACCATGCGTGCCCAACCCTTCATGGTCGTTTAGCCTCCAGGCTCTACACTCAACCTCCGGGCTTCACCACACCACGGTAT
The DNA here is from genome assembly GCA_038442645.1 of Agave tequilana. Lineage (NCBI taxonomy): Eukaryota > Viridiplantae > Streptophyta > Magnoliopsida > Asparagales > Asparagaceae > Agave > Agave tequilana. The sequence continues at coordinate 21,190 of JAVJIF010020361.1, read as the reverse complement.
TCTAGTTATTATCATGTTTATATATGTATTCGTGTAGTACTAACATCTTGTGTAGGTACCAACTCAGCCTCCGGGCTAGCCCACTTCCTGAGCTACCCAATAGGAATTGTCCTTACACCCTTATAGGTGTTGTGGTAACTGAGAGTGCGCTCAGACTATCAGGTCTTTTAACTCTGCCTGGTTGGCGAGCTTAGAGCTCAGCGCTCTATCACTAACACCTTCTAAGTGTAGTTACGCCATGAGCGATTACTGTACTTTATCGTGACTTTATCACGAGCGGTAACTACGCCGAGTGTGATAGCGTCTAGCGTGTATGCTAGCCTCGCTCTAGCTTGTCTAGCTTTACTTATTTGATCACTAGCCATTGCCCATCATGTTCTGATATTATGTTTGTGTACGTATCTGGTACTAACCATACAGGTACCCTTGTACAGCCTTAGGGTTTCTACCCACTCCCAGGATGGCCACCCAATAGGTTTTAGGTCTTGTACCCTTATGGGTTTCGTGATAGTTACAGAGAGTGCGCTTAGACCCGGGCTTACTTTCGAAGGGCTCTCGCCTACTTCCTCGAAAAAAAAGTGCGCTTAGACCTTCAGATCTCTCAGTCACGCCTGGTAGGCGGACATAGCGCTAGCGCTTTACCACTGACTCCGTTCGAGTGTACTTTCGCCGGGAGCGCGGTAATTAGTGTCTAAAAATTGCATACTTTATACAACATCTTCACATTTATTTAATATTAAATTCTGTTAATAATACCTCTCTTGCATGTTTCTAGGTCCATGACATGAAATGAAGTAGACCCAAAATTATCATTTAATTGGTGATTAAAAGCCTACAAAGATAACCGTTGACCTTGGAGGGTGGTTTCGTCAAAACCAGGGGCCAAAAACAAGAAACCGGGATATGCAGCTGATAGGGGGACAAGCGAGCAGCGCGCAGCAGGCGGCACTGCGCTTCGCCCTAGTACAGCCACGAAAACGCGGCTTTTTCCGCGTTTTTTACGGCAGTATTGGCGCCGTTGCACCAGTATTTCGGGCCAAGGTTTGTCTCCTGGCCCCCGTTCTCCTAGTGCCTATAATACTCCTCTTGGTATTTACAGAGGAGAAGTCTAGAGAGTTAGGGTAGTTTTCTTCTCCATGTTGTAGCTTAGGGTAGTTTAGGTTAGTTGTTCTTCTTCTTCCTCTTTGTATTTTTCATTTCTTGTAGATCTTGTAATAGGAGAGAGTGGTGAATTGTTGGAAAGCAAGAGTACTTGTAATAGAAGGTGACAATTATAAATGGTTCTCTCTTTACTTCTCTTTATTTTCTTCTCTCTAATTCTTTTTACATGTTTAGCTAATTTTCTCTCATGGCAACTAACTACTAACCACTAACTTGCTAACTTCTTACTTGATAATCCACATGAATCTAATAGCCTCTACTTGGCCTTGCTCTTGAAGAGCCATTGATAGCTCATGATGATGGATTCTAACACTCTAACATTCTAACTATCTAACAAGCTAACATTACTTTACTCTATACTTACTTTTGTTTAGTTTTGATGGTTTAAGTGTAGCTTGCACTTATTTTGTTGAGTTTGGATGTGATGAATTAACATATGGGTTATCCTTTGAAACGCTCTGAACCAAGAACTAGTGATGGCCAAGGATACATGTGAGGCAACTATCACTAAGAGGTTAGCATGGTTAGTGGAGCCATTAGTAGTTAGTAGACATGAGTTTTCTTTCATTTTACTTTATTTAGATATATCTCAAAAATCACAAATACATTCTTTTCTATGTTTCACACTTCTGTGTGTTTTACCGTACTTCTCTTTTCCATTCTTTGTTCTCTTTTCTTTTCATTCTTTCAAACATTGAAGAACTTTTAATATACACGTGAACATACCGTGTAAACTTCTATCGCCTCCCGTTCTTATGAATTCGACTCGTTTAGCCTCTATGCTATAACGGAAGTATCGAGGAAGTTAAAGCGCACACACTTTAACTTTTGATTTCAAAATAATACTTTCGTGCGCGGTTTTCCCCTGATCACGCGGCTTCATCACATGCGGTAATATAGCGTTCATACGCTCGCCTCGCCGCATGCGTTTAGCTATGTCGCGAGCGGTAACTATGTTGAGCGTGATAGCATCTAACGCTATTCTGTAGTTTTGCTCCAGCACTACTTAGCTCCGCTAGGATGTTTGCTTGCTTACTTGCTCGCTCGCTCGCTTGATGATTTAACTATTATTCTTCTTGATGGTTGTGTAGAGTTGAAACCTTTACTTATACTATATTTTCAAAGTTGTATTATTTTCGGTATTCGTACCGGTCTCTTATATCGGTACCATTTTCTTGTATCTGTACCGATACCCTATATCGGTACTATTTTCTTGTATTTGTACCGATCCTCGATATTGGTACCATTTTCCTGCATTATGATATTCAATAGTGATATCTACATTGCTTATTACTTGACGTGTTATCACTTGATATTTGACTACATGACACTTACCCCCTGTTATAATATCATTTAACACCTTACCCCTGTCATGCTATCACCTGACATCCGACATGACATGACTGACTCTTATAATTATCACCATACGAGAATGATGACCTGACATCTTGGTATATTCTGATATATTTCAGTACAAATCGTACTCCTGATACACCGTACTCCTGATATTCCTGACTAGTTCCTGTTCATTCCCATAATCTGATAATTATCTAATAATCATAAAAGGACAACTTATATCGGGTAAAGAGGAAACTGATGAACTTTAATTGTGGTTTTATTTACAATGGTATAGGGATATTCTGTAACTAAAATCTTGAGTGTCTACCTGAGGGCCCTAAGTGTTCCGGGCGGGGTAGTTCTTACACACCAGCTATTGTAATCAATCCATCTTGAGTGCTTAGCGGCACGTACCTGACTAAATGTTAGGTTATTGGGTCATTATTTCGAACATGCACGGAACCCATTGTAAACATAATTCACAGGCCTCATCATCAGTTTTCAATAACCAACCTCGACTTACTAACAAATAGATTTATGTACATTGGAACGTACGCCTGTAGATATACTTGATATATGGGTCGGACGAGTAATAATAATAAGATACTAATTAACAATTTGTTTGTGTTGTTTTGCAATAAGAGTTGTATACACTCGGATTACAGTGACTTGGGCTAAAGGTATATAGATGAGGGTTTCCTTATTTGGATAATTCCTTTGACGTACTTATCTCATGAAGATATAAACTTGGTTGCACCGCTGGTTTTCCCCGTATTTGTTTTCATCATTTTTACTTCAAATTTCTGATTTTATTTTTATTATAATATATTTGTATACATCCTGGTATACCACTTGTGTACTATCCAACTAGTCTCCTGCTCTTATCATATTATACCATGCATGTTCCTTGCTTGATATCATAACTGTATATCTCATCACTTACTGTTTCACGACATGATTTTCAATACCTTCTCTTTGACTATCAATACACATGTTGATTATCCCTGCACGCCACTTGATATTCATTACACCACTCGTTGGGGAGTTCTGATCCCCCTGGATCTGCATGTCTAGATCTCGGAGCTTGTGAATTCTTTCGGTTGTTGATCGAAAATGCGCAGGGAAGTGTGGATCATCGACAGACCACTTGAGGCCCTATCCTTCTAGCCCCCTGCTCGCTCTCGAGTTTCCTTTTATGACTCGTGAGCGCTTTTGTGACTCATGAGCGCTTTCTGTACTATTCATACTTATATATCTCTTGTATTCTCGCATTTGCACCTATTAGTGATGTAATATTATTGTAATATTGTGTCACATCCTGTGATAACTTTGTAATTATATTCATATGTTGGAATGTATAATGCCTCACATACTTTTGTACTCTGATTCTTATCTGTATGAAGCTTAGCGTATATATATGAGGGTACTTTTGATCTACGTATATACGTCACGGTAACGTCTTCATACCCACGAGAACGGGGTGTTACAGGATGGTATCAGAGCCTAGGCTCTCACATCCTCAATACGTCCACACCACAGTTAATGGTAAAGAAATCTGCAACTGGATTACATGGATCCCGGTTATACAGTCCAAATACAAGTACAAAGTTATCTATTCCTTCTTAATCGTCCCTTCCTTGATTCTTGAGTCCTTTCCATTTTTTTCACTTTCCCATTTCGTCGTCTTTATACCAACTTAAGATATGGATATACTGGAGATGTAGCGGCAGAGTATTGAACGAAGCTATTATACGATCTCTTCGACCAACTTTATAAAGCTTGGGTATCCTCAGAATTGATCTACAATCAGGTTATCTTTTAGAAGTCAATAATCAAGATTCTCTACAGGTATTCTATATTCGTGGCTATATCTTTCAGAGTGATTCACGCCCAGTGTTCAAAATTTTTAATTATCAATCTTCTTTATTTATGCTCAGAATTATCAGGGTTTTCTTTATCTTTGGTATTCTAGTCTATTCTCAGAGTAATAGTAAGCATACATACATTGGGAATTCTATTACAGACCTTTCATCAGGTGCAACTTCATTTCTCTCAGATAAAGAAGTGATATCGGATCAGTATTATTGGGCATCGATCGAAGATTTATATAGACGGAAGTGCAGAAGATGTATATGTTCCGATTATTGTTCAATCGACTTGGGAGTATTACCCTTAGTTATTCATATCTTAATTGGTATAATCCTCGTCACTATCATTTTTGTGTTCATCTTTTCCTTATCAAAATTTTGAGGATGAAATTTTTTATAAGGTGGGTAGAATGTAACACCCCTTTCCCAGAATATGTACTTAGGTACATGTTTTAATTTTTTGATCATATTTTTTGATTTACTTTTCATATTTGTTTTTGTTTTATGATTATTTATGTGATTCTTTTGCTTTGAATCTGAATTCGTGGATTTAGAGTTAGCCAGAGTCTGAACCGGGGATTTAATCCCAGTATATATAATCGATTTGACCTTTTTGATACTCGAATATGATCGACATCTGTTTGTAACATCGTTTTCGAATATTTTAGATTTTTCACGAATTTTGAAGTTTTTCAGAAATATTTTGGAAAATCTTGGTATCGACTAGTACCACTGATCGATTCTCAAATTTTTAATTTACAAATGGAGTTGAAGTTCTGGAAACCGCTTTCATATATCTCTTAGAATCGTGTTTTCTATTTAAACGTATTTTTGAATATTTTTTGAATTTATCGAAGTTCGACGGTATCGCTAAAAGATTTCAGAATTTTTATTTTGAAAATAGAATTTAATTCTTAAATCTTGTTTCACCATGTACCTTAAAATAATATTTATTATTTTTGAGAATTTTTGAAAATCTTTCCGAGTTACTCTATTTTTCGGCCTTTTATGTTTTCGGTGTTTTCCCAGATCCAGGATATCTATCCGGATATTCTCTATTCTTTTCTTCTTTTTCTCTTTTATTCTCCTCCACATCTTTTCCCTCTTTTTATTTTTCTTTTCTTTTTCTTTTTCTTTTTTTCTCCTCCACATAACACCCCAAAATATTTCCCCCTTTTCCCTTCATATTTTACTTCTTCTTTCTTCTTTCTTTTTTCTTTCTTTATTTTCTTCCTTCTTCCCTGGCCTAAACCATGCGGAGCCTAGTGCCTCATCCTCCCCTCTCTCTAATTTCTTTTTCCTTTAAGTATCTAATTCCCTCTCTCAATACACACAACTCTCTCTCTCATTCTTTCTCACTCTTTCTCCGGTCAATTTCTCCTTTATCCCTCCAAGACCTGACGACCACCACCATCACCAGTGCCCACTTCGACCGGTGGCTCCAGGCGGTTGCGGCGCGACCCCTTCTCTGGTGACCAGTCCCTTCTCTTCTCTCAATTTCCTCCTTTCATCTCCTTCAATTTTACCACCATCACCCACAAATTCCTCTCTCCTCTCAAATCAATTTCACCTTCTTCTTCTTCATCACCTCCACCACCTAGATCCACCACCACTTCTTCCTTCACACCTTATCTCTCTCTCAAAATCACACCCACAACCACCATCTTTATCTCTTTCAAACTCCCTCTCCATCTTCTAAACTCCTCCCCACCCGCGGCCTGCTGCCCCCTTCTCTCTCTCATGAAACTTTCTCTCTCTATTATTTTGTCTCTTTGTTTCCCTCTCTCTCATCTTTCTCTATTGTTCTTTCTAAATATATATAATATAATGTATTATCGCGTGTGCACGTGTTTGAGAATTCTGGGATTTGCGGCATTTTTCAAAGATTTAGGCGAGTGTTTTTCCTCGCATCGTCGAGCTTGTATTTGTATGTGTGGTTCATATATCTGTATCAGTGGTTTGTATCTATATAGTGGACATGTAGAATGTCCAGTGTGATTTATAGGACTGATGCGATGAATGTTTGTACTTGTGTAGTTAGTTCTTGCACTTATACCATGTCTGTGATATGTTCTTTTACTGCATTACACTTTGCGTGGGTGACCCTCCATGGTCGTTTAGCCTCCGGGCTCTACTCTCAGCCTCCGAGCTCACTATTCAACGGTATCTAATTATTATCACGTTTATATGTGTGTTCATGTGTACTAACACCTCGTGCAGGTATCTACTCGGCCTCCGGGCCGGTCCACTTCCCGATCTACCCAATAGGAATGGGTCTTGCACCCTTATAGGTTTCGTGAGTAGCTGGGAGTGTGCTCAGACCGTCAAGTCTTTCAGCTCTGCCTGATAGGCAAGCCTAGTACTCAGCGCTTTATCACTAACTCCGTCCGAGTGTAGTTATGACGTGAACGATTGCTGTACTTATGTGGCTTCGTCGTGAGCAGTAACTACATAGAGCGTAATAGTGTCAACGCTGTATGCCAGCCTCGCTCCAGCTTGTCTAGCTCATTAGCCATTGTCATGTTCTAATATCATGTTTGTATATGTGTCTGGTACTAACCCTGCAGGTACCCTTGTATAGCCTTAGGGTTTCTGCCTATTCTTGGAATGGCTACCTAATAAGTTTTAGGTCTTGTACCTTTATAGGTTCGTGGTAGCTACCGGGAGTGCGCTTAGACCCCGGGCTTACTTTCAATCCTTTAGGCTCTCACCCACTTCCTCGAAAGAGGAGTGTGCTTAAACCGTCAGGTATATCAGTTATGCCTAGTAGGCGAAACTAGCGCACAGCGCTTTACCGCTAACTCCATTCGAGCGTAGCTACGTCAGGGGCACGGCTTCATCACGTGTGGTAAGCTCCTTTGAACAAAGGTTGTATTTTCCATCTTGTCTCCTGAAAGTGATGCACCAAATAGATTTTACCTTCAAGCTTTAATGCGCCCACCATCCAGGCACTAACTCCCCTAAGTTTTGAAGGACGATACACCTACATCAATTAAATTCGGTATATCTTTCATACCCATATCTTTTTGGGGTCCTCAGGGGTTAGTATTCTGATTGGTCACCTATATTGCATATATAATGTCATATTCTCATATGTATTGTCAATAAAAAATCATGTATTTAGTCTTTTTTATTTAATAATATGCATGCATATTACTAATGGAGGTAGAAAAGAAATGAGCTCAAACCCCGCTTAATTCTGATTTAAATATTAATTAAAGATGAGAAAATATTCAGGAGGAGAGAGATGATTTCAGCTGAAGATCAACGCATATCAGGAAGGATCACATCAAATTAAATCGGTTAGCTCGGATTTATATGAATCCAAATTTGTTAGCTTGAGGATTGATTGAGGGAAAACCGCGCACAAAAGTGTATATTTTGAAATTAAGATATAAAGTGTGTGTGCTTTGGCTTCCTCGATACTTCCATTATAGCATAGAAGCTAAACGAGTCGAATCCACAAGAACGGGAGGCGATAGAAGTTTACCGGTTGATTCACGTGTATGTTAAAAGTTCTTCATAGTTTTAAAGAATGAAAAGAAAGGAAAAGAAAGAATGAAAATGAGAAAAGTACGGTGAAATACGAAGAAGTAGGAAACATAGAAAAGAATGATTTTTCTGATTTTTTGTATATCTAAAATAAAGTGAAAGAGAAAGAAAACTCATAGCTACTAACTAGTAATGACTCTATCAACACTCTAACCTCTTAGTGATAGTTGCCCCACATGTATCATTGGCCATCACTAGTCCTTGGTAAAGAGCGATTCAAAGTATGGCCCATATGTAACTCATCACATCCTAACTCAATAAAACAAAGTTCAAGCTACACTTAAATCATCAAAACCCAATAAGAGCAAGCATGAAATAAAGTAATGCTAGCTTGTTAGAGAGTTAGGAAGTTAGAGTGTTAGATCCATCATCATGAGCCATCAATGGCTCTTGCAAGTGCAAGGCCAAGTAGAGGCTATTAGATTTATGTGGATTATCATAAAAGAAGTTAGCAAGTTAGTGATTAGTAGTAGTTACCATGAGAGAAAAGTTTAGCTAAACATGTAAAAGAGATTAGAGAGAAGAAAACATAAAGAGGTAAGAGAGCACCTTTTATAAATGTCACCTTCTATTTATTACAAGCACTCTTGCATTCCAAGCATGTACCACTTCTCTCCCAATTACAAGATCTAAAACAAAATGGAAAATACAAAAAGAAAGAAGAACTAACCTAAACTAACTACTCTAAACTACAATATGAAAATGAAACTCGTAAACTCTGTATGTCTTCCTTCTGAAAACCTTAGGGGGGTATTTATAGGTACCAGGGAAGAGGGGGCTAGGGGACAAATATGACCCAAAACGCGGACCACGAAAACACAGCCAAAAGCGCGTTTCTACGGCCATAAAGTGGTCGACCGCGCACAGCGTTTCGAGCCGCACGCTGTCTGTCTGTCCCCTGTCAGCTCCTGTGCCCAGTTTCTATTTTGCAGCCCCTTGTTTTGACAGAACCAGCCTCCTAGGTCAATGGCTATCTTAATAGGCCTTTAATCACTAATTAAATGGTGATTTAGGGTCTTCTTCTTCATGCACACCATGGACTAGAATCAAGCAAGCAAAGCTTTATAGACAGAATTTAATACGAAAAAATGTGAAGATGTGATAAAAATTATGCAAAATTAGAGACTAATCACACTCCCATACTTATCTTTTGCTCGTCCCGAGCAAAACAAAAAACTTAAGAAAATTATTACACCGCTTCACAGGTGACGCGATTACATTGAGCATGTGCAACATGCCGTTAAACCTCTAGGTTTCTTCTAGAGGAGGAGTTTTGTCTCCTGAAGGTTTTTAGCGGATTACACCAACAAAATCCATAAAAAAGAAATCAAATGTTAGTATTTTTGAAAACGTATTTTTGAAAATAGAGAAAAGTTTGGAAGTATTTTTGTAAAAAATAGAGTGATCAAGGTCAGAGGTTAACCAGAAATTGTTCTTTCTTAAGTAAGTCAAATGCAAAAAATCTTGTTATAAATAAATGTAAGAATAAAATTGAATTGACTCTTTGATCTTTCATAAAAATCTTAGAAAAATATGCACATTGTGAATAGTGAAGGTTTTGGGATATCGACTCTAACTTTCATGCCATTTGTTTATATTATTATATATATACATATATTTTTCTTCCCTTAGTTTTCTTAAGCTTTCTTATTTACCCGGGTAGCGAGCCTTTAGCCGGTGACTCCTAAACCAGATGGTCTTAAGGCACCAGATGAGAAAACATCCCTCAGATTTAAGGACTCGAGTAAACAAGGCCATAAAACTAAAGGAGATTATTTATTTTGTCCACCGTTTTAGGTGTGAATAATCATGCTTCCTGAGGCATAATTACCCAACTTCATAAGTAATTTTTATTATCATCATTTTTTTTCAATATGTTTTTAAGTGTTTTATGACATTTTCAGTCATGTTTTAATTTCAAAAATTGTGTAAGTGTGAAGTGCATAAATCTAAGATAAAAAAATTCAAGATCAAATTATCTTTTCAATCTGACTTTCTATCCTAAAATTTAAACAAGATCTATTATTTTGACTGGTTTAAAATTTCATAATTTTAGGTCTTCTTAATTCCTAAGATATCTTAATTTTCTTATAAATGGATCAAGACTATTTCTCTTAATTCAAAAAGTTTGTAAAAAGAAAAGAAAAGAGTTTTTTTTAAAAGAAGTGTAAAAGAAAGAAAATGTAAAACTAACTATGTTAGTAAACCCTTCTTACACTTATCTCAGCCATTATCCTCAATGCATCGTGAATGTGTATATACATGAAACAAATGGGAAAGGAAGAAAAAAATACCTCATGGTGGTGGCTCCGGTGGTGGTTTGATTGGGCCAAGCATTGCTACACAATCAAAATAGCGTGGATCGTGCAGGAACCACGAATGACATATCTAATATGACCCAATAAAATGTTGATTGAATGAATGATCTTATTTAAAAAATTATCCCCATCTAATTTTCAATTTTCAAAAATAATTACTGAGTATTTTTGTCAGCATTCTTGTCCAACAATGAAGTGTGATTTTAGAAGATGATGGATTGAACTCAAAGGGATCACGAATAAAAACTGATACCGACTCGGGAATTTGACTCAGATCAAGTTCGAGAGTCAACAATGAGAGTCAAAATTGGTTCAAAAATAGGGTCCAAATTAAAGAATTGATGTTCACACACTTTTCCCTTAATAAAGTATGATCATAAGATATTGGTGGTTCAATTTCAAGTGTACTGGTACAGGATTCAATGTTGACTCCGGAATAGAGAAAAATCTGGTAAAGATAGCAAAGTCAATATTGAATCAAAAAGTGTAATGGAATCACTAACATGAGGTTCAGGATCACATTCAGGTTGGATGTCAATTTCAGGAAAGGGATAACCTTCCAGAATGTCCCAGGCGACTTTCATAACTTGGAGTTTGGTCAAGTTCAAAGTGTGTTCTGAAATTGAATCTGGATTCCAAAATGACATAATTCATGGGTCCAATCAATAGAGTTAGGGATATAAGGATCGATCAAAGGTTGACAAGAAAGACTTTCCTCACTCTCATTGATCAATTCGCTCATAAGTGAGTCTAATCTACTAATAGGAGGTGTGAACAGAATTTGGATTCGGAATCATGTCTTCTATACTCTTTGCAATTGGTTCTTCTTGAAAAGGTGAGTATGAAAGTTGATTTTAGAAATTGTGGTGAAATTATAAGTCCGTCGATTGCTGCTCGGACTCACGCAATGGTTCATTACTCAAGTTCAGTATTGATGGTTGTTCATTTTGAATCGGTGAGACTGAAAAAGATGAGTAGGATTCTTGAAAATTTGGTTGAGATGATGAGTCTAACATGATTTGCATTCTGTCATAAAAGACTTCCAAACGCTTTTCTAGCTCAAATTCTTCTTCAATTGGATGCTTAGAAAAGGTATATGTGGAGTTTGATGTGGGAAGGATTGTGAATTGAGCAAAATTTGAACTTGTTATAGGGACTCTTCCATACTCCTTCCAAAACAGATTTTCTTCGGTTAGTAGAATAGGAAAAGGGAGTATATGAACCAAAATTGGGGAATGAACTTTGTGAAAATTATGGACAAGGCAGTTGAAAATTTAACTAAGGGTAGGTGAATCCCATAGACTTTGTGAAGAGTAGAAAATTATTTGAAATCTAGTTATAGGATTGGAGATATGGGTCATATTTAGTCATGATAATCTCAACTCGGCATATAGTTGGTTCATGTTATACAAAGCCAAGTTGGAGTTATCCGAGTCAAATGAGGTCGGAGTGAAATCTGAATTCATATTATGATTGAAAGAATTTATTATTAAAAATCCATTTCACCATTTACAAGAAAGAAAGAAAAAAACAAACAAATAAATAAACAAACAAATAAGAAAAAGAAAAAGAAAACAAGCCTATGTTAGGGTTGACTTAGACCTAGATGACTCCTAACTGGTTACACTGTCACGGGGGGGAATATTGTCGGAAGCTGACCACGAGTCAATCGGCTAGGTGGGGGCAAGACCAGAGGGAGGTATCCGTGCCGGAGCAACGGGCCTAATTATGCCAAACCACTGTTCTTTGAGGTTTCGCCTCTCAATCCCTAATCTTAGACACCAATTTGACAAGAGTCAACTTCTAACAACTTCCTCCTTAGGTCAGTCTCTTAAATGAGTCCGAGATGTCCCTAGGGGCCAACGTCTAGCAATTTTTATTTAGGATTGGGTTGTGTGAGTGGGGAGATAATTTTTAGGCTAAGGGAGGGTAATGACTTCCCTACCTTTGTTGTATTGGGTGTTACCCTTAAGTAAATTTGTGCAAGTGTGCAATATGGATAAGAATGAACACAAAAAAGCGAGTCAATCACTAAAGTGTTTGTCCTATACTATATGCAATGCCATATGTACACCTCCTATCAATATCACAATAACACAAGAATAAAATACAGTATATTGAATGAAAATTGACACGGCCTAGGTGCAAATATCTAAAAACCGTTTTAAAGCATCCAACTACCGTATCTTAGTTCTTAAAATTATTTACAGTGTAACGATAATACAAAAATTAGCAGCAGAGTATAAGAATATATAAGAAGTTACCCGACCACACAAGGGGCAAGTGTGGACTCTGCAACGTAAAAATTTAACCTGCACAATAAAAATAAAGAAGAAAAGTTAACAAAAAACGTGAAATTAAACGTTCCCATCCCGGCAACGGGGCCAAAAATTGATCGAGGGAAAAACCGCGCAAAAAAGTGTATGTTTTGAAATCAAGATTTAAAAGTGTGTGTGCTTTGGCTTCCTCGATACTTCCGTTATAGCATAGATGCTAAAACGAGTCGAATCCACAAGGATGGGAGGTGATAGAAGCTTTACCCGTTGATTCACGTGTATGTTAAAAGTTCTTCAAAGTTTTAAAAAATGAAAAGAAAGGAAAAGAAAGAATGAAAATGAGAAGAGTACGATGAAATATCGAGAAGAAGGGGAACATAGAAAAGAATGATTTTGTGGTTTTTGTATATCTAAAATAAAGTAAAAGAGAAAGAAAATTCACGGCCACTAACTACTAATGACTCCACAACACGCTAACTTCTTAGTGATAGTTGCCTCACATGTATCATTGGCCATCACTAGTCCTTGGTTCAAGAGCGATTCAAAGCATGGCCCATATGTAACTCATCACATCCCAACTCAATAAAACAAGTTCAAGCTACACTTAAATCATCAAAACCCAATAAGAGCAAGCATGAATTAAAGTAATGGTAGCTTGTTAGAAAGTTTAGAAGTTAGAGTGTTAGATCCATAATCATGAGCCATCAATGGCTCTTGCAAGTGCAAGGCAAGTAGAGGATATTAGATTCATGTGAATTATCATAAAAGAAGTTAGCAAGTTAGTGGTTAGTAATTAGTTACCATGAGAGAAAAGTTTAGCTAAACATGTAAAAGAGATTAGAGAGAAGAAAACATAGAGAGGTAAAGAGAGCACCTTTCATAAATTGTCTCCTTTTATTACAAGCACTCTTGCATTCCAAGCATGTACCACTCTCTCTCCCTATTACAAGTCTAAAATAAAATAGAAAATACAAAGAGGAAGAAAATAACCTAAACTAAACTACCTAAACTACAACATGAAAATAAAAACTATTCTAAACTCTATATATCTTCCTTCTAAAACCTCAGGGGGGTATTCACCAGGGAAGAGGGGGGCCAGGGGACAAACCCTGGCCCAAAACGCGGCCGCGGCCGTATGGCCACGGAACGCGGACGTATGGCCGCGCGCTGTCTTGTCTGTCCCCTGTCAGTTCCTGTGCCCGGTTTCTGGTTTGCAGCCCCTGGTTTTGACAGAATCAGCCTCCTAGGTTAATGGCTATCTTAATAGGCCTTTAATCACAAATTAAATGGTGATTTAGGGTCTTCTTCTTCATTGCACACCATGAACGTAGAATCAAGCAAGCAAAACTTATTAGCAGAATTTAATACGAAATAAATGTGAAGATGTGATAAAAATTATGCAAAATTAGAGTCTAATTAAGAATCACCGAAGATCAGATCAAAATCAGAGACCAAACAGCAAATCCAGCCGGACAAGAGGTGACAAAATCAAACGATATCAAATCTCCTCCTGGATGTGGCCATTTAACATCTAAGCTGCGAAAACGCGGCCAATGTCATGTTTCTGCGGCCATTTGGTTAAGATACAGGGAGCGTTTTGCTTCCCTATCTTCTCACACCCTCACCTCTCCATTTCACATATAAATACTATATTGTTCAGAGGAAAAAAGGAGCGATTAAGCAAAGAGTAGAAGTTAGGCTATTTTATAGTTTGTAACTTAGGTTTTTTTTTGTTTTCTTTAAAAAATTGTATTTTATTTATGTAACTGAGAGAAGAGGAGAGTTTCATATAGGAATGAAAGCAAAGCTTGTACTGAGGGTGACACCGGTGTAAGTAAGTATTTTCTTTTATTGTTTTTTGAATCAAATCGAAGTTTCTTTTTTCTTTACTCTTGTTTGTTTGCTTCCACTTCTGTGTTATGAATCCAAATGACTCCGATAGCCTTGAAGTTGCCTTTCCCTTGCAAGCACCGTTGATTGCTTATGGTGATGGATAGCCATTTCTATGATAGTATAGCTTGCTTCTTCATTTCGTAGTGTAAATCGGGAATGGGGAGGATCCTATTTGGCATACTTCGCCCGCTTTCAAATAAAGGTACATCGTCGTTACGGGTCAAAGGTAAGCAGGCGCCGAAGAGGTAAGTAAGTATTTTTAGGGTTTAACTTTTTTCTTTTAATTTTAGTTTAGATCACCAACATCACCATCTCTTAACTCTATTCATTATTTTTCAGTTTCTTTGTACAAAATTATTTTCTATTTTTCTCTAGCTTTTCAATCTATCACTTTTTTCACAATTTAACATGATTTTTTTCCTTTTTCTTTTCAAGAACTAAAAGAAAAACTTTAACCATTTTTTGTGAACTAAAGAAAACTTACAAAAAGCTTCCATCGCTAGTCCCTCCTTGTGGATCACGATTCACATACCTACTTGCTATAGCGGTACTATTGAGTACTTGCACTTCTATTCTGTATTACTGAATTGTATTTTCTGTGTGCAGGTTTGAACTTAATCATATTCTCCTGTATCCAAACATTGTTATTCCTTAAATCCAATCTATTATAACAATATTGCGTAAGATAGCCTTTGCGACCATAATGTGTACAAATGTAAACCTTGCCATACATATAAGCATATATGTGTTGTGCTTTGTGTACATGCTTGATGTGTTCTTGTGATGTATGTTTCCCTTGAGTTTTTTCCTTGAAAATATAGAATCAATCTTCTTCATATAAAATCACACTTCTTCAAAGTCACATCTAAAAATTTATTTTCTTTTTAATGCAATAAAACTCATTTTATCAAAAACAATATTAGGGCTTTTGTTATTGTAAACGTGCTTGTGAGAATCAAAATCCTTTTTAACTTTTTAAAAACAAACTGAAAAATCCTCTTTTTTTTTTGAAAACAATATCTAACTTGTTTTTCAAAAAAAAAAAAATTTCTTTTCTCAATTTCTTATTTTATTCTTTGGAAAGCTTAAATTTATGTTGTAATTCTTCAAAAATTATAGCCAGTTTATCCATAGTCAATTCATCATCATCTAAGGACGTTTCAAGAGATACCTTTGCGGGGTCATCCCCATGTGCCATAAAGCATACATTGGCAGCATCTACTTTTTCATCGGACTCACTCTTCAAATCATCCTAAGTGGCTTTCAAAGCCTTCTTCTTTGGCACCCTCCTTGAGCTAGTGGCCTTGAGAGTACGACACTCTACAATTAGATGCCCCAACTTCTTGCAATAATAGCACGAGCAAGTTCTTCTTTCCCTTGCCATCTAGATCTTCTTAGGTTGCTCATTCTACTTTGCATGTAAAACAACTTTCCAACTTTTCTAACAAGCATGACAAACTCTTCTTCTTCACCTTCATCCATGGACTCCTCATCTTTCAGTATTGATGGAGTCGCCTTGAATGCAACGTCTTCTTCTCTTGAGGTTCTCTTCCTTCTCGAACCTTCATCTCCATCTTATGAGTTTTGAGATTCCCAATAAATCAGGAGAAATCCATCATCTCTCTATCATTATGCTCCTTGAGAGTAGTTGCCTCGACTTCCAAGCTTTGGGAAGAGCTCTTATCACATTTATTACTTTTTGATCATTGTCAATAGCAACACCTAAGGAAGATAACCCATTAGTAATTTTAGTAAAAATGAGCTAGCATCTCATCAATAGTTTCACTATCAATCATATAAAAGTTTTCTTATTGAGAACAAAGCAAATCAATTTTGGACCTTTTAACTTGAGAGGTTCTCTCATGTGTAATAAATAAATCAGTCCACACTTCAAATGTGGACTTATAATTGATAATCTGAGATAGGTCAACATCATTGACTGCCTATGTTAGTGCGTATTGTGCCTTAGCATTACCTTATAATCCTTTGCGATGACGGTGGTTTTGGACCAAGTGTCCTCATCACCCTGGGGTTTAACATATTCTTTGGTCATGGCCTTGGCTACTCTATAACCTAAAGACTTTAGGAACAAAGTCATCTTCATTTTCCAAATAAAAAAGTTAAGAACATCAAATTTTGGTGAGGACTTGATGCTAGAAAAATCATGTGATGCCATAATAGTTTGTGAGCAAATAAAGTAATAAGAAAATAATGAATCTTTACTCTAAGATATTATGCATAAAACAAGAGAACCAAACTCTTATACCAAGTGAAATCACCTAGAGGGGAATAGGTGATGCCTAAAAATAATACGGAATTAAAAACTAAGCTAACTAACAAGTCTACTCAAATAACAGTAATTGACAAACCCATGCAAGTATAGCAATTAAGTACAATAGATGTCAAGCATGTAATGATAACACAATAATAGCATGCAAGATAAGTAAACAAGTAAGTAGAGTTGAGGGATAAAGAGAAGGCAATCACAAACATGAAAATATGTTTCAAAGTTCGAGCCACTTTGTAACGCCCCGATCCCACGGGTACGGGGACGTCACTGCGACGCATATACGCAGGTCAGAAATACCCTCACATATATACGCTAAGCATCAGTACAAGTAAGAATCAGAGTACGACAAAACGTAGTATTCATTCATATGCCAACATGAGAAGTACAAGTTACAAAGTTATCACAGAGTGTGATATACTATTACATAATACATGTATCTTATATCACAACCAAGTACAAAAGTACAATTTACAATATGAACACAAGATGCTCACGAGCTGGAGGAAGATCCCGCGAGCTAGAAGGAAAAGTTTGGTACAACAGAAACCGAGACTAGTCAGCCGGTTCTGAAAAGAAAGCTTGATCTTCTGTGGAAGGCTCCACTTCAATCCAAGCTCCGGAACCTGAACATACAAATTAAAGGGAGTCAGGACCTCCCAAACAAATGATCAGGTTACAGCCGAGAGGCATAAGAGATATGAGTATGAGAGTTGGTACAGTATTATGAATAGACAGCCAGCAAGTAAAAGAAGCATAACGAGTTAAAGTTGGAAAGACATTGTACTAGCTTAGGTTACGGCCTCATGAGACTAGTACCTCGAAGGAATAATCCAAATAAGGAAACCCTCATCTATATACCTTTATCTCATGTCACCGTAATCCAAGCGTATACAACGGATCCACAGTTGGCGTCTTTTATTATTATTACTTGTCTTACTTTGATGTCTAGCTATGTGGACTAGCGTCCCAGCACACATAGATCCACATCCGAGTAAGCAAGGTTGTTATTGAAAACTAGCGGGGGTATCAACGAACAATGTTTACAGTGGGTCCCGTGCATACCCGGGACCACGGCCCAGGATGTTCCGCTGCTTGGTAACGGAACCTGCCGCTAGACTATCAGGAGGGACTTATGTATGCCCTTTATCATGATGATATCAGGAGGAGGGAGCCAGCACTCCCCTCGGTCGCCTGGAGGCCCACAGGTCAGACCGGAAGTTTTAGTTGCACAACATACCTAATACCACTGTAAACACGAACATATATTGATAGCCGCATGTTTCCCCCGACCCGATGCAAGTTGTCTCATTTTATGAATTCTTTAGATAATTATCAGATTTCGGGAATGAGCAGGAGCAAGTCAGAAATATTATGAAGATAGGAGTATCAGGAGTACAATTTGTACTATCACGTAAATCAAGTTTGTAAAACATGATGTCCGGTTATCATTCCCATTATCGTGATAATTATAAGAGTCAGGTGTATCATGCCTGGTGTCAGAGATAGCATGACAAGAGGTGATATTCGTTCGGGAATAGCAGACGCGAAAATAGCAGACGCGGGATTCGCGTCGAAAAGGTGCCACAGACGCGAGGTCTGCGTTCAAGTCAGGACGCGAGGAGAACACGGACGCGGACATGGGTTCTGCGTCGCGTTAACGCAAGAGGAACACTGACATGGGCATAGCAGGCGCGAAAGTAGCAGACGCGGGGCTCACAGACGCGGGGATCGCGTCACGAAGGTGTCAAAACGCGAGGCTCGTGACCTGCGTTTAAATCAGGGCATGAGGAGAACGCGGACGTGAGTATAACTCCGCGTCACGACAATATAATATAAATAGAACACAGACGCGAGCTTAGCTTTCATCGCCCCAATACAATAACGCGAAGGCCGCGTTAAGGAAATGCCTAGACGCAGGAGGTAACTCCGCGTCTAACGCCGTGTTAAGGAGAGGCCGTGTTAGGTTTAGTACAACCACATCGCACGACATTAAATACAATCATAACAATGAGTTTACAAGTCCATGTCTTGGCGAGTAAAGTTACTCGCCTAAAAATGTTACTTTGAAGCTTTATGCGTCCGGAATAATCGTTGTCGTCAAGTATCACCAAAACGATCACCGGAATAATCGCGAACGATTACCGGAATAATCTATGGTGACATTGCCGACGAAGAAGAGCTCGGCCCCAATCCAAAAGGAGGGTACCGGCCCTAGAGTCTTGCCGATGATGAAGGAGAGCACGGCCCCCAATCCAAAGGAGGTGGCCGGCCTCAAGAAGATGATGGTGTTGTGGTGGTAGTTTGGAGAAGGTGAAGGCTTTGGTGGTGTTTGGAGTTTGTGGTTGGTTTAATGGAGTTGAAGGAGGAAGGAGATGAAGATAGGAAGTTATAGTGGTTGTGGTTGTGGTGGAGATGAAGGAGGAATTGGTGGAGGTTAAGGCTTGGTGAAGTGAAGTAAAAATGAAGGAGAAAGGAGAAGGAAGAGTTTATATAGGATTTGGATTTGTGAAGGAGATGCCAAAAATGTAAAAGAGAGGGGTTTTTGTAAAATGGGGAGGTGAGGTGTTTCTCTTGGCCACTCTTGGCCGGCCATGGGGATGGGAGAGAGATTGGATATTTTAGAGAGGTTGGATATTTTGAAGAGATATTTGTGGTGGAAGAAAGTGGAAGGTTGGAGAATTTTGTAGCTTGTGGTGGAAGGAAAAGGAAAGAAAGAAAAAGGAAAAAGGAAAAAAAATAAAAAGGGAAGATATTTTCTTGGACTAAAGAGTGAAAATGCTGAAAAAGGCGGATTCCCGGGATTGAGTCGCGGATGCGGAAAACTTTCGGAAAAATACCGAAATCGTCCCGAAATCAAGTATCTCAGAACGACCCGCAAAAATTCTCAAAAATCAAGAATATTATTTGAAGACTCATGGTGAAATTCGTTTTAAGAAATTATTTATCGTTTTGAAATTAAAAATCTTGGAATCGGCCGTCAATGTCGGTCGACGCCAGTTTTGACAGAAATCTAATAAATTTTGAAAATTCTCAAAAAATGAATTAAGATAGTAAATATTATTCGAAGCAAATATGGAAAAGAGGTTTCGTAAAATTTGACCTCAGTTGCAAATTAAAAATCCAGGAATAACTAAATTTGACCCAATCTGATTACCAGAGATGAAATCATGTAGTACTTCCAAAATAAGAGAAAATAATAAATAAACATAACACTGTGTAGAAAAATCAGGATACGCATCTGAGTACGTATTCTGAGGACGGGGGTGTACACACTTGCTCTACGTCTCCACTTGCACGCAACGAAAAAATTTTCATTATAACTTAATCCCACAGATCACTAATGCTACAAGTTTCTTCAAGAACTCTTGAACCCGCAAGTCCCTTACTCGATGCCGCAACACCTACAACTGAGCCCGCAAGCTCAGTCGAGACCTTAACCTCTACAACTTCTCAATACAAAGAAAAAGTGATCTCTTCTAGATCACAAATGCTCACAAACGCAGTCCTATGATCAAGTGTGAGGAGATGTGGCTTTTGTTGGCCCAGAGGCCCATCACTCTAGTTTGATGATGACTAACTCATGTAGTTATAATTTACTAATAATCTTGTGATATTTAGTTTCAGAAATTTGATCAAGATATTAGTAGGTTATTAGCTTCAACAAAGGAGTTTTGGAGCTTTCACATGTTGATTTAAGAGCTCGAGCGTCAAGATCGCATCTAGTACTCGGTTGGAGTCAAGCTTGGTGGATCACATTTAGATCTAGTCGACTTGGAGAAGGAGTTCTATAAGAAGACCTCGGTTTGTGTTTAGATCTTTAGATCTTATGTAAAGATTAGATAGTATTGGTATGCTCAAGTTCACATGCACACACAAGTTTTAAAGTTATTTGGTTTTGGTTTTTCGGTTTAACCAATATTGGATTTCATGTCAAAAACATAGATATAAATCTTTATATGTATATTGGATTCTATCCATATACCATATGCTTCAAAGTTGTTTCAATAATATGTTTTTGTATTTAGATGAGTTTTTGGAGAAAACGGTTTTCCATTTCAAAATTCAAG
The DNA here is from genome assembly GCA_038442645.1 of Agave tequilana. NCBI lineage: Eukaryota > Viridiplantae > Streptophyta > Magnoliopsida > Asparagales > Asparagaceae > Agave > Agave tequilana. The sequence goes on along the minus strand of JAVJIF010020361.1, from coordinate 427 downwards.
TTTGGAAAATACTGATTTTTTTTAAGCCAAATTGCAATATCACAAAAATGGCTCAAATAGTTTGTAATATGTGTTGAACTTTAGTAACACATATTTGTATTTCAAAGATAATAAATGAATTATTTTTGTGAAATTATGTGTATTTTATGAGATTTTTTAGAAGGTAAATAACCAATTTTTTAATCCCTTAAACAGTTTTGATCCGGCCTTCTGCGGTCGACCGGACGGTGGACCGCTGCAGAAGTCGGTCGATCGGTCTGCGACTGAAGTGCACAGACGTGCATGCCAGCTTAGGCTAGTAGGCGGGTCGACCGGATAGAGTGTAGAGACCGACGTGCACAGACGTGCACTCCAACTTAGGCTAGTGGGCCGGTCGATCGGGTGGTCGAACATCCAGAGAGCTTTGCTCTCTGGAAATGGCACCGGC
>JAVJIF010020360.1:0-99416 GCA_038442645.1 Agave tequilana | reverse complement strand
ACCTGTACCTGAATATTCAGCAGCGAACCTATCTGGCTGAGTCATATGAACCTCCTCACCGCCATCATGGAGAACAATGGCCTTCAACTTGAGCTTGTTACAGTCACAAGCTTGAGATTCATGTTTTTTTACCCACGTGCGTGGTTTTACCTTAGTTCCAATGGCTGCAAATAATTCGACATTCTCATCGATGTCGTCAACCAGTTCAGCATCAACCCTGACTATATGATCTTCACCCGGTGTCACATCCGGTGAAGTCTTCACTGATACCGAACCAACTGGAGATGGTGGAGTAGCATCAACCTCCACCCGCTGCGATACTTCCTTGGCCTCCGTTCTCTCTATGTTAAGAGACGGTAGACTTCAACACTGAAATCTCATCAAACGTGACATGTTGACTCAACACGATCTTATTTTCGGGGTCCCATAACCTGTAACCTTTCATATTTCTCTTGACACTCAAAAACACAAACTTCTTTGCTCGCGGATTCACCGTGCCATCTTTAACACTGAAGTAGGTCGGACTTCCAAATTCCCGCAGTAAACCATGATCTTGAGCAGCTTTTCCAGACCAAATGTCTAATGGAGTTTTACCTCCTATCGCAGTCGATCAATTTATGAGATGGCTAGCATACACAATCGCCTCAGTCCAAAACGATTTGTCTAATCTTGCATTAGACAACAAACACCGAACCTTCTCCAGCAAGGAACAGTTTATTTCCTTAGCCAACTCATGTATACCTTCTGTGAAGTGAGTATCAATACCAGTGTTCTGGCCAAATCGTAGGAATTGGTTCATGTCTTTCAACATTATCAATCTGTAGCTCTTTAATCTTCCAACTGTCTGCTTCTTCATTCTTCCTTTCCACTTCACCAACTTATCTAGGGCTTCGCACCTTTGTCTCATGGGAAATATCTAACAATGTCTAGATAAACTATCATTAAAAAAGATAACCCCCAAGCGATGCAATCTTAGCAGGTCCCCATAGCAGGTCCCCAAACGCTTACATGAACACATTCAAGAAGACCTCCTGAACGGTGAGTACTGGTGCTGAATTTCACCTTTTTCTTGTCCAGAACGCTGTATTCACCCTCCAAGTTGCAGGTAGCAGCACCTTCCAATGATCCCTTTTATGCAGGAGCTTGCAAAGACTTTTCACCTCCATGTCCGACCTTCACCTGCCAGACCTTTGTGCAATATCATCTGAAGAAGTAGAAGTCTCTATCTGACCTGTAACCGTACTACCCTTCAAGTAGTAGAGATTTTCACAACGGACGCCCTTCATAACCACCATTAAGCCTTTGGTCATCTTGAGAACACCATCTCGTATAGATACCACAAGGTCTAATGCTTCCAAAGCACTAACAGAGATAAGATTCCTTTTGAGTTGAGGTACATACCTCACCTCCTTCAATTCTCGTACTATCCCATCTTCCATCTTGATACGGACTGTACCCATCCATTCTATATTACACGGATGATCATCCCAATGACCGTGTAACATCCATCTAGCTTCTCAAACTAGAAAACCATGCCCTCTTCGAGCACACATGATAGGTGGCTCCGGTATCTAAGATCCACTCAGCATTATCTGAGAGAGAGAGAATATTGATGAGTCTGAATCCGATCCATCCGCCTGTGCGAGATTCGCCTCGGTGTTTGACTCCATCTTCTTGCCTTTGGCCTTCGGGCAATCAACTTTCCAGTGCCCTACTTCCTTGTACAAGGCGCACTGATTTCTCTTCAGATCTCTGAAGCCTGATCTGGACTTTGATCTTCTCTGATCATCTCTTCTCATCCTATTGGAACTCCTGCCTCTTACAGCCAATGCCTCTGCTGTTGTGTTCCCCGAAGAAAGACAATCGGTCATGTTTCCTTGCATCTTAACTCACAAGAGCAGCAGACACCTCACTGTAGTTAAGGAATTTTCTTCTATTGATCAATATAAGAGTAAAAGTCTCATACTCTTCCCTAGAAAGAGAATTCAATAGTATTACCGCTTTATCCTTTTCATTGGTCTCCACATCCACATTAACTAGATTTGTAAGAAGCTTCGTATAGCGATTCAAGTGTTCATAAGGAGCATCCTCTTTCCATCTGAAAACTATAAAGCTTACTTTCATCTGCAATCGCGATTATATATTTTTTGTCAGATACTTCTTCTCCAGGATCTCCTACAGCTGCCTCGCAGATGTCTCATGCAACACATGATACTTGATATCTTGTGTCAGATAAGACCTGATCAAGCCACACGCCATACGGTTCATCTTTTCTCAATCTTCTTCCGTTGTTGATGCACGTTTCTTCTCCAACCATAGAGTGTCTTTGAGGTTTGATGCTGTCAGTGCATCCATCACCTCACACCTCCATGTACCGAAGTTGTTCGTGCCGTTAAACTTCACCACATCAATCCTCAGCGGATGTGGATTCATGATTTCCCAATGATGTACCTTCTCCAGCCATCTTCTCAACTGATTCCTCAAAGCAATGCAGAAACAAATAGAGTTAGATAAAACAAACTAGATAAAGATAAGATCTTTAGCTCAATGCGAAACCCTCAAAGAGTTTCTGAAGCAATCTACTCCTCCAAATTGATTCCTCGAGCAATCTACACGCTGTTTTGAGATCGATATACGATCCTACAAACAGTCCCAACGTCGCTCCAAGATTGACACACGATCTCCGCCAAACAGCAACTGATGCCCTTGGAATCAACACACGATCCCATGACTAACTGGATCTGATACCAATTGTTGTGCGCTGGACAACAACCTCTCTTTGAGGAATCCACCAACCAGGCAGAGACAGATGCAGCCAGAGATGTAGCTAACACGACAAGAACAGAGAACAATAGAGAAAAGCAATCATTACAGTATTTAATGAGGTTCGACAATGTGCCTACGTCCTCGGGTAAGGGAGAGAGATTTTATTGATTCAACAATCAACACAAACTAATACAAGAGGGATACATGAGGGAACTTTTAGGGATACAATACATGAGGGCTCTAACCCTTATTTATAGCCACAGAGTCTCAGGGGTTTAGGAAACCCCAATTGGATTTGACTCCAAATAGGAAAGGAGTCCAAATCCTACAAGGAATCCAAATCCTAAAAGGAGAAACAATTCACCTGTTAGGGAACTCCAATTGCATCCGACTCCTTTTCAAAAACGAAGTCCGAATCCAAGTTGGATTCCACAAGCTTTCATCTCCTCTCTCTCTCCCTACAGATAGATGCAGTAGAGAAGTACCCAGAAAATAAGAACACAGAAACAAGAGAGAACCAACACAATATGTAACGAGGTTCGGTAATTTACCTACGTCCTTGGGGTAAGGGAGAGAGATTTTACTGATTCAACAACCAATATAACTTGTACCTTTCATACAATTTAAGAGGGTTCTACCCCTTTATTTATAACCAGAGAGACTCAGGATTTTTAGGAAACCCAATTGGATTTGACTTCAATTCTGAAATGAAGTCTGAATCCTAAAAGGAGATGCAGATCGCGCCCAGAGACACCTGTCGGCTGACCGGGCGGTCGACCGACCCATCCACTCGGCTGACCGATCAGTCGACTGACTCCAACCGAGACTCCTGCATGCCAGTCGATCGACCGTTCTCCTGCTGCAGTCGACCGGGTGGTCGACCAAGCTACCCTGTGCACGTTGTGCATGACGGTCGACCGGGCGTTCAGTTGGCCATTACTGCTGGCCTGCAATTCGATGCGTTCTCGCTCCTTTTTGGCTTCTGATCTCTACATTATTTCTTCCAATTAGTTTAAAAAAACTCTACCATAACTTTTTATCTCCTATTTCCCTACAATTCTCCACCCCAATGAAGATTTCTAAAATTTGAGCCGAACTCATCACAGTACCTATCGACTCGAAAGTGACTGCACCTGTGTGGCTGCCTACGTACCTTGCCCAGGGGATCAAATCATCCGTAGTTCATCCAAACGAGCTCCACCGAGTTAAAGCAACTGGAAGGATAAGGAGCAACTCTTTACAATGTGTAACTTTCACTCCCAACACCATCTTGGTATGCATATCGACAGGATTCTCTGGTGTGAATCTTTAGCAACTTAATATCACCTTCATCAAGAATCTCCCGAACAAAGTGAAACCGACGACAATATACTTCCTCCTTGCATGATACACCTAGTTCTTCGCCAAATAGATAGCACTCGTGCTATCACAGTTGATCTTCAATAGATCCTGATTAATCCCCAAGTCATCCCTTGAAGTCATATTGCCTCTTTTATAGACTCTGTCATGGCCATATACGCGGCCTCTGTAGTAGACAATACAACGATAGACTGTAGAATAGAGCGTTAACTCACCGGTACTTGAAAAAATGTAAACATATACCCCATTATAAACTTGCATTTGTTGAGGTCTCCTACATAGTTAGAGTTAGCTTATCCAATACACTCCTGCTTACCCGTGGAATCCTTCTCGAATGCCAATCCAACGTCTATGGTACCCTTAAAGTACCGTAAAACCTACTTTACTGCCTCCCAATGACCCTTACCAAATCATACATGTATCTGCTGATCATCAAGACAGCTTGTGACATATCAGGTCATGTACTGCATACATTAGACTACCAACTGTACTGATACGTCACACGAGTCATGTACTCACGTTCTTCAACAGTAGTTGGAGACATAGTGGTTTTTAAGTTGAAATGAGGAGCCAATGGTGTACTTACAGATTTCGTATCACCATCGATATTGATCCTATGAAGTACCTTCTGCAAATATCCCTTTTGTGTTAAGCTAACCTTGCCACTCCTTCGGTCTCACTCAATCTCCATACCCACCACCTTTTTCATTTCACTAAGATCTTTCATCTCGAACTCGAAAGACAAATCTTTCTTCAATTTATCAATTGCGGATCTGCTCTTAGAAGCAATGAGCATATCATCTACATATAACAGTAGATAGATATACTCACCTCCAGGTAGTTTGTTGTAATACACACATGGGTCATAATGGCTGTGTGTGTACCATTTTCTTCTGATAAAGCTGTTGAAATGCTTGTACCACTACCTAATAGACTGCTTCAATCTATACAACGATTTCTTCAGCTTGCATATCATATTCTCCTTTCTTGCAGTTTTGAACTCCTTAGACTGAGATAATAGATCTCCTCATCAAGATCGCTATGGAGAAAGGCGGTCTTCACATCGAGCTGGTCAAGATCCAACTCATAATGTGCTACCAGCGTCAGCAAAATCTGAATCGACGAGTGCTTTACAACAGGGGAGAATACTTCATTGTAGTCAATTCCTTCTCGTTGTACATAGCATTTCCCTATATGTAGACGGGATCGCCTCTTCAACGACCAGGAGAGCGTAGGCCACAATCATATCTATAGTGAGCCAACTAGGCTTACATGAATTTTTTCTGGTTCTTTCAACTGCAACAGATTTATGAACATCACTCATAGCCTGTCCTTGATCTTTAATAATCTGCATCCCGCTCGGCTACATGATCACTACCCTGTGTCACCATGGGTATGATCTCCAAAGATACTGACCTTTCTAGAGACGGTAAAGTAGCATCACTCTCCACTTGCTGCGACACACCTTTGGTCTTCTCAATCTCCACCTGCTGAGAGATTGTAGACTTCAACATTGAAGCCTCATCGAATGTGACATCTATGCTAAGGACAAATTTTCTATCCCTAGGACCCTAAATCTTGTAGCCTTTTATTCCTATCTTGAAGCCTACGAACACTCTTTTATTCGCTCTAGTGTCTAATTTGTCTTCCTTAACATAGTAGTAGGCCGGACACCCAAATACCCTTAGTGAATCATAGTCCTAAGCAGTTTTCTCTGACCAAACTTTCAGAAGAGTTTTACCTCCTATTGCAGACGAAGGCAACCTGTTGACGAGATAGCAAGCATATGCTAAAGCCTCAGCCCAAAAGTTCTTTGGTAATCAGGCATTGGATAACATACAATGGACCTTCTCTAGCAAAGTCATGTTCATCTTTTCTGCTATCCCGTTTTGTTGTGTTGTTTCCCTTACTGTGAAGTATCAGTCTATGCCCTCATCACGACATAGCTTTAGAAAAAGATCAAACTTATACTCACCTCTATTATCTGACAGGAGGACCTTGATCTTTCTTCCCGTGCTTTTCTCCAAATTCTTCTTCCACTCTACAAACAATTCTATGATTTTCCCTTTGTGCTTCATGGTATATACCCAACATTGTCTAGAATAATCATCAATGAAAGTCACAAAGTAGTGGTTACCTCCAATAGATGCCGTCTTGGTAGGTCTCCAAATATCGGTGTGAACATAATCCAGAATCCCCTCGGTGCAGTGAGTCGTTGTGCCGAATTTCACCTTGGTCTTCTTTCCAAGGACACAATGTTCACAAAAATCCAATTTGCATGTTTTGACACCTTTCAATAGACCTTGCTTTACAAGAGCTTGGAAAAACTTTTCACCTGTGTGTCCTAGCCTCAAATGTCACAGCATGGTAGAATCATCATCCGAATCTGTAGAAGTCGCCACCTGTTCTGTAACTGTACTACCCTTCAAGTAGTAGATATTATTTCAGCAGACGCCCTTCAGAACCACCATTGAACCTTTGGTCATCTTGTGAACATCATATCTTATTGATACCTCAAGAGCCAATATTTTCAAAGCACCAACTGAGATAAGATTCCTCTTAAGTTGAGGTACATCTTGATATAGACTGTCCCTATACCTTCCATGTTACATGGGCGATCATCACCCATGATAACAGAACATCCATCTAGCTTCTCAAAACTAGAAAACGAATCCTTGTTCGGGCACACATGATAGGTAACTCTAGTATCTAACATCCACTCAGAATCTCCTGAGTAACCAATGATAAGAGTAGTGACAGAGAAAGAGAATACAGATGAGTCTGAGTCTGAACCACCCGCTTGTGAAGTACTGGCGTGAGTACTGACCACCTGTGCAGGTTTGCCTTAGTCTTTGACTCCTTCTTACCTTTAGCCTTTAGACAATCAACTTTCTAGTGCCCTAACTCTTTGTAGAAGGCGCACTGGTTCTACTTCAGATTTCTGAAACCTGGCCTGAACTTCGATCTCCCGCGATCATCTTTACCCTTCCTATTGGAACTCCTGCTTCTTACCGCCAACGCCTCTGCCGATGTACTCCCATGAGAAAGCGGTCTATCCTGCCTCCTTACTTCATAGTTTACAAGAGTAGCTGACACCTCACTGTAGTTAAGTGATTATCTACTATTGATTAAGGTAAGAGTAAAGGTCTCATACTCTTCGTCAGGAAGAGAATTTAGAAGAATCGCTGTGTTATCCTCTTCATCGATCTTGACATCCACATTAATTAGGTCTGTATGAAACTTGGTGTAGTTGTTCATGTGTTCATCAATGGAGAGTCTTCTCTTTATCTGAAAGCGATAAAGCCTCTTCTTCAATTGCAGTCGCGACTCGATGCTCTTCGTCAGATATTTCTTCTCAAGGATCTCTCACAACTGCCTTGCAGATGTTTCATATAATACATGATACTTGATGTCTAGTGTCAAATAAGATCTTATCAAACCACACAGCATTCGATTCATCTTATGCCAATCTTTTTCAGAAGTAAAATCACGCTTTTTCTCCAACCGTAGAGTATCTTCGAGGTTTGATAGCGTCAATGCATCCATCACCTCACATCTCCACATCCCGAAGTTGTTCTTGCCGTCGAACTTCACCACATTAATCCTTAATGAGCTCATGGATTTCACTGTAGATGTACTATCTCCAGCCATCTTCTCAATTAATTCCTCAAAATATTGCGAAAAAATAAACGGAGTTAGATTAAAAAACTAGATAAAGATTGGATACTTACCTCAAAGTGAAAATCCTTGAAGAGTTTTCGAAACGATTTACTCCACTAAATCGAATTCCTTGAGCAATACAAACGCTATTTTGAGATCGACACACGATCCCACAAACAGTCCCAACGTTGCTCCGAAATCTATACACGATCTCCGCCAAACAGCCACCAATGTGTTGGCCCAGAGGCCTTCCACTCTAGTTTTGATGATGATTAACTCATGTAGTTATAGTTTACTAATAATCTTGTGATATTTAGTTTCAGATATTTAACCAAAATATTAGTAGGTGATTAGCTTCAACAAAGGTGTTTTGGAGCTTTCACATGGTGATTCAAGAGCCTGAGTGTCAAGTTCATACCTAGCACTCGTTTGGAGTCAAGCTCGGTGGATCATCGTTTGGATCGAGTCGACTTGGAGATGGCGCTCTACAAGAAGACTTCGGTACAATGTTTAGTTTATAGTTTAGATCCATTTGTAAAGATTAGATAGTATGGTACGCTTAAGTTCACAACACACACACTTGTTTTAAGTTTCATGTTTTGGTTTTCGGTTTTTAGCTTAACCGATCTTGGTTTTCATGAATAGATAGAATCAAAACAAGTTTACATGATTTAATGTATATTAGATTTGTTCTATATAAATCTATGCTTCAACTATTTAAACAAACTTAGTTTGATAGTCTATTTCATGAGTTTGGAGTTTTGGTATTTTAACAAAACTTATTTTCGGATTTAATATCAAAAACATTGATATATATCTTTATATGTATATTGGATTATATCCATATACTATACGCCAAAAAGTTGTTTCAATATCATATTTTCGTATTTGGATGAGTTTTGGACAAAACGATTTTTCATTTCAAAAATCCTAGTTTTGGAAAATACAGATTTTGGTTTTTGGTAAAATTTCAAGGACACAAAAATGGTTCAAATAGTTTGAAAATGTGTTGAATTTTTTCACACATGTTTGTATTTTAAAGAGAATATAAGAACTTATTTTTATGAATTTTTAGAGATTTTATGGGATTTATTCGATATTAAAAAGACTAGTTTTCAAATCCTATAACCAGATCTGCCAGGCCCTGGCAGTCGACCGGGACGGTCGACCAGACCAGTGGTCGGTCGACCGGACCGGTCGACCGAGTGCACAAGGACGTGCACGCAAAGGCCAGCTCGGTCGCCTGAGCGGTCGACCGACTGAAGTCAATCCACTCTCGGGTTGGCCCGGTCGACCGAGCGGTCGACCGGCCAGAGAGCCGTTGCTCTCTGGTTCTGGGCGCGGTCGATCGGGTGGTCGATCGGTAGGCTCAACGGTCGTTTTTTTGATCGTTGGCGGCTGACCGGCCGGTCGATTGGAAGGTCATTTTTGACCTTTCTGCTAGCCAACAAGCAATTTTTATGGGGCTATAAATACCCCATTTGAAGTAGTGTTTCAACAAGAATTTTTAGAGTAAAAATTTTCTATTTCTCTAGTTTTTAAACAACAAGTTTTTAAAAGAGTTTTGGGTTCAAAAGATCTATCTTCATTTATTTTTAAAGTGTTGGAAAATTCAAAGAAAAAGAGAGTATTTGGGAATTGGTTTTAATCTCTATTTCAATATTTTTTGTGATTTTTCAAGTGTTTTTCTTTTTTGTTTTCATTTTCAAACACTTTATTTTCTCACTTGAGCTTATCATATCTACCTATCTATTAGGATCTTTGTTTAGTGAGAAAGAAGTTGTTTGTGGTCTTTATGATCACCAAGTTGTAAACCCTCCTTATTTGTGATATCCCTCTTGTGTAGAGGTTGATTGTTGGAGTGGTGGCTTTGTGCCCTATCCTTCTAGTGAGAGGTTGATTGGTTGTTTGGCTTTGTGCCCTTCCCTCATTTGTGAGGTGGATTTGTGTTGGCTTTGTGCCTAGCCTCTAAGTGTAGAGGTTGTATTTGTAAAGAGAGGAGTTGTGTGTTCCCAAATTATAATTGCCCCAAATCCTCAGTGGAGGTTCCCTGTGTGGGAGTCCTGTGTAGACAAGTTAGTGAAAATCCTTCTGTGTGAAGGCGGGGACGTAGAGCTGTGTGCTCGAACCTCAAACATATCCGTGTGTTTGCGATTGATCCACTTTCTCTAACTCTATCTCTATTACTTTGTGCCGTGCATTGATTCATATTGTCATATCATACTTATATGCTTGGTTGTGTTTGTTTGTGTGCCTCACTTGTGTTTAACCACGAGAGCTTCATATAGCACATCAACTCTTATTCAGAGGAATCAAGAGGAGTTAGTCCAAAGCCCTTCACCAGAAATTCGGCTACACTCGTTGGTTACATTAAGTGTGTTGCAATTAAGTTTTAATTTCCGCATTATTGTTCATAGATTAGCCATACATCTATTCACCCCTCTAGGTGTACTTTTAATTGGTATCAGAGCCTATGCTCCTGATATTAGGCTTAACGACCTAGGAGTGTGATCTTGATTTTACTAATCTATCATTTACATTTGCATTTGCACACATATAGTTTGCACTCATAGTTAGTCCTCCCATATTTGATATCTCTAGACTTGATATATGGAAGGTTATGATGAGTTATCATTTAAAAGCCCTAGGTTATAAAGTTTACCTTGTCATTACCAAGGAATCCTACCTTAGTGATAGCAAGCATATAGAGGCCAATGCACTAGCCCTAAAGGCACTTAGAGCATCTCATGATAAAAAATATTTACATGTGTTTTCTCACTATGATTCCACTTTTACAGTATAGAACATTTTGACATCTCCTGAGCTACCAACGCTTATCAATGAAAGGAGGAAATCTAGTCGAGACGAGTCCGACGAACGTTACTTCATAGTCCAAGGGAATGACTCTCTTGAGGTACAATCGGATACTCAACTAGATGCTAGTACTAGTTCATATTGCAATGAGTGTATGGATGTACAAGCCTTAAATGATGAACTAGCTAAAAATTGTGAAAATTTGATTTCAAAATACAAACATTTGAAAAAGGATAGTCTTGATTTAAAAGAAGAAAATAAAAATTTATCTTCTAAACTTGAGATTGCTTTGCAAGAGAGGGATGAGATTTTAAGTGAACTTGACTCACTTAAATCCCAACTTGAACTTGTCCTTAATGAAAACAAAATTTTAATAACAAAAAATGATTGTGAAAATGTTTTAAAGAAAAATAAGGCTTTATCTTCAAAAGTTGATTTTGTTGTAAAAGAAAATGAATGTTTAAAATTGAAAATTGTTTCTATTTCAAAGGAATTGGATTTGGTTTTTAAAAAGAATATTTCTTTAAAAAATGATTTAGATTCTCATGTTTACCATGCTAGTGTGGCTTCACCATCTAACTTACCTATTGCATGCACCTCTTCTATAATTGAAAATGATATAAATAATTTAAAAAAGAGTGTTGATTGTTTGGTCTCCACTTTGAGCCAATGTGCCATGAAACACTCACGTTTGGAATCTATGTTACGCAAGAAACAAATTCCATCTATGTATGCACACAAACCATGGCATACACATGCTCCTCACGTTCACACTCATCACACTATGTATGCTCATGTGTACACTTGTACACATTGTGGACGTAAGGGCCATCTTACTAAATTTTGCTATGATAAGATACATGATGTACATTTAGAACCTAAATTTGTTTGGGTTAGGAAAGGAACTAGCCCCCATGGACCCAAAAGAGTGTGGGTACCAAAGACCACTCCTACTTTCTTTGATATAGGTGTGGGCTCTCACACGATGTGAGAGTGATGGTGCCTTGAGGTGGATGCATTCCGAGCTTCAAGAGGACTATTTGGGTGCATCACTTTCAAGGGGAGTTTGGTGGGAGGACCACCTTGTTTTGGAGACATGGAGAGTTGTCCTCATGGTTTTGGTAACTATCTCTTACTCCTTGTTTATGTTTGCATACTTTTAGATCATTCATTTATAGCATGTCATGTTTTAATGCTCATTATGCCATATGCCATATTTATTAGTCCTATGACATACATGATTAGTATTTGACACCCATGTTTAATATGGATTTATACCTTTGTGTTCTCACATTTGTTTTAACTAATGTGTATGTCCTACATTTAATGCATGTTCATATACATAATGATCATATGAGTTTATTTAAACATTTGCACTTCATGTTTTGATTTCTATGCTTCATGTTTTGACTACATGTTTAGATGTTAGTTTTCATTAAAACTTGGATATATACTTGTACAACTAGTGAGCCACAAATAGATTACTATGTGTTTGTGCTTGAATGCTCATTTGTACCCATTAGATGTACTAGTATAGCCTAGTTTTGATGATTCATGCATTTGACTTGTATTCTCAATTTTTGTACATGTTTTCATGTTTATGTTAACTTCATGTATATGTCTATTTTGTCCAAACTAATTGTTATACATATACATCCTTGAGCCACTTGCCTTAATGTATATACTTTTGTGGACTCGTTTATGTTTGGATATATATGTATTCTTTAGTTTGTACAAGATATACATATGCCTTGAAGATTAAATTGTTTTAATGATTTTCATGTTTTAAGGAATTTCATATTGAGCTTGATTGCATAGTTTCATGATAATGTGTTTTATATAACTCTTATACACTCACTTTATTTAATGTTTTCTCATAATTTTGTTTTCATACGTACAATTTGTGCTTTATAGATTTTGAGTGTTTGGTGATCATGTGATCTACATGTTTTTCATGAAATATATTTTTGTTTTATTCTTTATTTGAAGGATTTCGTACTAGTTTACAAATTTTTCATATAACTAATTCGTATTCTTCATTATGGTAGAGTTTTTCAAACACACTATATTTTCAAACTTATTTTTAAAAACCCCTACCCATCCAAGGGCGGTTGGTTGGGCGACCATGCCTTGTATGCTCATTATTGAAAATCTATTTAAAACATGTGCATGAAATAGGTAGTAGGAAGTATGAGTTATACACTTGATCTTATTTTGTATTCAATTGATATCATTGTATCTTTTCAATTGGTATCACTATTGACATTCATTTTGTATACTCATATTTTTTATATATGTATGCTTACACTTCAAATAGTAGCAATTTCGATTGGTATTTACATTTTCATACATATATATGCTTTATTTGTGCTTACTATATCTCTATATCTTTGAGCACAAATTTTGGTTATGCTAAGCTCGATTTCTTAAATGACTATTATATTTCAATTGATTATTTTTCAATTGGTATCTTATACAAGCTTATGCATCATTTATTTGATATTTCATAAAGAGGGAGAAAATTTGTATTTCATCTTTCAATTGGTTTTGTTTACCTATGGTTTTCTACACCCACAGTTTATGATGAAAAATGATTGAAAAATTAATATTGATTTTAATTTGGTATCATACATTCCTAATGAAAAATATCTTCAATTGGTTTATGTTTTTAAATTGGTATCAAAAGAGTAAAATATTTTCAATTGATACTAATTTTTACAATTGGATCATGATTACCTATATGTTTATATCTTTCAATTGATATCAAAATTTTGATTGGTTTCTTCAAAATGTTTTATGTACCTTCAATTGGTATTTTTAATGGGTTTCTTCAAGATTGGTTTTCAATGCCTTATTTACTTTCAATTGGTAATTCTTCAGATTTTTTTGTAATTTACCTATTTGTTATTTTCAATTGGTATCATGATGCACTAAATTGATATATTTTTTTAATTGGTATCATAATGTTTGGTTTCACCCCTTGTTGATTTTTTTGTTTCGGACAAAAAGGGAAAGAACTTTGTTTTATTGGTTTTCTTTGACCCCTTTGTTGATGATTGACAAAAAGGGGAGAAGTATTTGAGTTTATATGGATGTTTATCAAAGTTTGCTTTGTTTCATATTGATATAAAGAGAGTTTGTTTTATGTTTTGTTGATATTGGTATCAAGAGTATAGATATTAGTATCAAGAACATAGTTTGAAGTTTTGTTTCATTGATATCAAGATCTTTTATTAAAATTTTTATTGTTGGTATTAAGAGCTTTTATTGATTATCTTTCAATTAATATCAAGAGCTTTTATTAAAAGTTTTATTATTGGCATCAAGAATTTTTATTGATTAGCTTTCAATTGGAATTTTTATTGATATCAAGAGTATTATTTAAAGAACATGTTTATTCTTAGTTCATATTTTCAATTGGTATTTAAGAACATGTTTAATTTAAAAAGAAGGAGAAATAATTTATTTTTAAAATTTGGTATCAAGAGCATATTCATTTCATTATTTTATGCATGTCTATGCATATACATGCTTAATATCATTACATATCTTTTTGTTTATTACTATGCATGAGTTAAGGGGGAGCTTCTTTGAAGCTTAACTTTAATCCATGCAAATATAACTCCATGAGTTTTGTCATCATGAAAAAGGGGGAGATTGTTGGCTCAGAGGCCTTCCACTCTAGTTTTGATGATGATTAACTCATGTAGTTATAGTTTACTAATAATCTTATGATATTTAGTTTCAGATATTTAACCAAGATATTAGTAGGTGATTAGCTTCAACAAAGGTATTTTGGAGCTTTCACATGGTAATTCAAGAGCCCGAGCGTCAAGTTCATACCTAGCACTTGTTTGGAGTCAAGCTCGGTGGATCATCTTTTAGATTGAGTCGACTTGGAGACGGTGCTCTACAAGAAGACTTCGGTACAATGGTTTAGTTTATAGTTTAGATCCATTTGTAAAGATTAGATAGTGTGGTATGCTCAAGTTCACAACACACACACTTGTTTTAAGTTTCATGTTTTAGTTTTTGGTTTTGGTTTAACCGATCTTGGTTTCATGAATAGATAGAATCAAAACAAGTTTACATGGTTTAATGTATATTAGATTTGTTCTATATGCATCTATGCTTCAACTATTTAAACAAACTTAGTTTGATAGTCTATTTCATGAGTTTGGAGTTTTGGTATTTTAACAAAACTTATTTTCAGATTCAATGTCAAAAACATTGATATATATATCTTTATATGTATATTGGATTATATCCATATACTATATGCCTCAAAGTTGTTTCAATATCATATTTTCGTATTTGGATGAGTTTTGGACAAAACGATTTTCCATTTCAAAAATCCTAGTTTTGAAAAATACAGATTTTGGTTTTCGGTAAAATTTCAAGGACACAAAAATGGTTCAAATAGTTTGAAATATGTGTTTAATATTTTTCACACATGTTTGTATTTCAAAGAGAATATAAGAACTTATTTTGTTGATTTTTAGAGATTTTATGGGATTTATTTGATATTAAAAAGACCAGTTTTCAAATCCTATAACCAGATCTACCAGGCCCTGGCGGTCGACCAGGACGGTCGACCGGACCAGTGGTCGGTCGACCGAACCGGTCGACCGATGTGCACAAGGACGTGCACGCAGGCCAGCTTGCTTGCCCGGTCGACCGAGCGGTCGACCGACTGAAGTCAACCCACTCTCGAGTTAGCCCGGTCGATCGGGCGGTCGACCGGCCAGAAAGTCGTTGCTCTCTGGTTCTGGGCGCGGTCGACCGGGCGGTCGACCGGTAGGCTCAACGATTATTTTTTTGATTGTTGGCCGGTCGACCGGCCGGTCGACCGGAAGGTCATTTTTGACCTTTCTGCCAGTCAACGGGCAGAATTTTTATGGGGCTATAAATGCCCCATTTGACGTAGTGTTTCAATAAAAATTTTTAGAGCAAAAGTTTCCTACTTCTCTAGTGTTTAAACAGCAAGTTATCAAAAGAGTTTTTGATTCAAAAGATCTATCTTAATTTGTTTTTAAAGTGTTGGAAAATTCAAAGAAAAATAGAGTATTTAGGAATTGGTTTTTAATCTCTATTTCAATATCTATCTTGTGATTTTCCTAAGTGTTTTTCTTTATTGTTTTCATTTCCAAACACTTTATTTTCTCACTTGAGCTTATCATATCTACCTATCTATTAGGATCTTTGTTTAGTGAGAAAGAAGTTGTTTGTGGTCTTTGTGATCACCAAGTTGTAAACCCTCCTTATTTGTGATATCCCTCTTGTGTAGAGGTTGATTGTTGGAGTATTGACTTTGTGCCCTATCCCTCTAGTGAGAGGTTGATTGGTTGTTTGGCTTTGTGCCCTTCCCTCATTTGTGAGGTGGATTTATGTTGGCTTTGTGCCTAACCTCTAAGTGTAGAGGTTGTGTTGTAAAGAGAGGAGTTGTGTACTCCCAAATTGTAATTGCCCCAAATCCTCAGTGGAGGTTCCCTGTGTGGGAGTCCTGTATGGACAAGTTAGTGGAAATCCTTCTGTGTGAAGGCGGGGACGTAGAGCTGTGTGCTCGAACCTCGAAACATATCCGTGTGTTTGCGATTGATCCACTTTCTCTAACTCTCTCTATTACTTTGTGCCTTGCATTGATTCATATTGTCATATCATACTTATATGCTTGGTTGTGTTTGTTTGTGTGCCTCACTTGTGTTTAACCACGAGAGCTTCATATAGCACCTCAACTCTTATTCAGAGGAATCAAGAGGAGTTAGTCCAGAGCCCTTCACCGGAAATTCGGCTACACTCGTTGGTTACATTAAGTGTGTTGCAATTAAGTTTTAATTTCCGCATTATTGTTCATAGATTAGCCGTACACCTATTTACCCCCCTCTAGATGTACTTTCACAATGCTCATGGAATCGACACACGATCCCACGACGAACCTGGGATGCTCTAATAATATTTATTGCGCGCGAGGTAACAACCAATGAGAAATCCACCAATAGAGATAGATACAGCCGAGAAGTGCCCAGAAAACAAGAACAAAGAAATAAGAGAGAACCAATACAATATTTAACAAGGTTCGGCAATTTATCTACGTTCTCGGGGCAAGAGAGAGCTTTTATTGATTCAACAACCAATACAACTTGTATGTTGCATATAATTCAAGAGGGATCTACCCTTTATTTATAGCCAAAGAAACCCAGGGTTTTTAGGAAACCCAATTAGATTTGACTCTAATTCTGAAACGAAGTCTGAATTCTGAAAGGAGATGCAGATCGCGCCCAGATACGCCTGTCGGTCAACCGGGCGGTCGACCAACCCATCCACTCGGCCGATCGGTCGGTCGATCGAGTCCAACCGAGACTCCTGCATGCCAGTCGGTCGACCGCTCTCCTGCTGCGGTCGACCGGGCGGTCGATTGAGCTGCCCTATACACGTTGTGCATGCCGGTCGACGGGCGGTCGGCCATTGCTGCTGGCCTGCAATTCGATGCGTTCTCGCTCCTTTTGGCTTCATATCTCTACATTATTTCTTCCGATGAGTTTAAAAAATTCTACCATAACTTTTATCTCCTCTCTCCGTATAAAAATATTTTATAGTGCAATAAAAGATCAATAGGAAAAATGATAATGAAAACATGACATGACGTATCTAAACTTAAAGAAGTTAATATAATAATAATAATAAAATAAGAGTTATCATAAATTTCGAGGAAAAGCAAAATGCATAATAAAATTATACAAGGAAATAAAACACATCAAAACCTTCATCAAAAGACTCCTCATCAAGGGTTCTTTAAATTTGTATCTTCAACCAATCCTTGACCTTTTTCGTACCTGCCCAAAAGTTCAGGAACTAATTAATTCCAGCTCAAAAGAATCTAGAGAATAAGAAATTTGTTCAAGTACCCTATGGCTCTCCTCCCAAATTTTCCAATGAAGTGCAAAAACAATTGCTTCCCAATTTTCTGAATCCTCTTTCAAACTTTTTTTCCTTTTCAAAAAGACCAAAAGGTAAAGGAAAAAGTCTGGTCATCCCTTTGACATGGAGAGAGTGCTTTTTTTTTTTTTTTTTTTTTAAGATGGAAACAGGGTCAGGAATGATCCAGTTCAAATATTATTAAAAAAGGAGCAGAAGAAACTTCCCTCACTAAGCGAATAAGGAGAGAGAAAAAAGAAGTCACTGAAGAAGGGTTGTTCGTGGATTCTTTTCCTGAAATACCCGAAGTAGCTTCTGTTAGAGCAAATTTACAATCCAGATGTAAGCATCTTAGCCAGCCGGAAGCGCATAGCTGTAGGCCCTATCACCAAATCGGGAATCTATTGAAAACTACGAAGAAGTGATTTTCAAATTTTCATCGAATTTTAGATCCGCTTGAAGTTCATCGCTTTTTCATCTACCTAAACACGTAAATCTATTATAATTAAATATGCTTGACTTGCGTTCATCTTAAATAGACCAAACAATTGCTTAGACACAGAAGTCCCAAGTCTTCTACCAGCTGAACTCGAATTTTATTAACAGTTTCTCTTAAATTGTCCATATATATATCATAAATGTTATTTATATTATACTGACTGGTCAGTGGATAACAACTTGACAATTAATCATCGCCATCACGGATCCAGTAGGGAAAAATGTACAGATGGATCGAACAAATGGAAGTAAAAATAACAGTCAGATATTATTTTTAAAAGACTAATATGTTTTAACTTCCTCACCAAAAACACGCCTTAATTATTTTAAAGAAAGAGAAGACCAAGTCTTATGAAGGCATCCAATGGTTTATAACTCCAAAAACTATATTAAAACAATTCAAGAGCGTGCTTAGATTCCGATGTTATAACTAACAAATAACATAACGCCTTAAAAAAAAAAGGATTAATTGCAAGTTGAATTGCTTATTTGAATGTGTTGGTCATAATTGACCAAGCCCCTTTGTTTGTATGAATGAACAACCAAGAATCTTCTTGCTAACTCTGAAATCAATAAAAATTACTAAATTTAAGCTTCCCTTGTAAACTCCTCCAACTATGTTTTTTTTAAAAAAAACATAAATGATTTTAAGTGGGAAAAAGACATTCTCACGCTTTGTAGGCCGGTTATTAACTAATATACATGGATTATATATATGATAATAATAATTATATATATAGGAACTTATATATTTTGTAAAGAACCTTCATATTAATAAAAATAAGTCATGTGTCATGCACGTGCTCTGATGTACTATGATTATGACAATTATGAGCACCATTGCGTGGTAATATTTTTATTTTATCAATATCTAGTATAAATTGAGAATTTTAAATATTGTAATCTTTATAATTACATTAATTTCTAATTCATTGTCAATTTTTATTTATAATTTTTCTTATAATATTTTACTTAGAACAACATGGTACATATTTATTCAATGTAGTTTCACAACTTTGTATCTAAATTTGGCGAGTTAGAATAATAAAAATATTGTCAACATTTTAAAAGAAATAGATTAGATATAATTAATAAACCTATCAATAAACCACCATGAATTTAATAGTTGAACCCCTTGAAACTCATATTCAGAGAGACGAAAATCATTTTTTTAATTATGTAAAAATTTAGATTATATTTAAACTATGAGAAGTTTGGTTCTTTTAAAAAAATTTGTATGTATATGTTGGCATATTTTTAAGAAAAAAGTGAATTATGGTTAATGTTTCTAGAAATAAAATTTTAGTTTACATTATTTTTATAATATTAGAATAAAATTAGATTAGATTATATTTTAATATATTGATATAATTAGATTTTAAAGGCTTCATTTTATGATTATATGTTATTAGGACTTCTAAATAAATTAAATAGATTTAATAAAAATTCTTAATAACCAATATATCCATATAGAGAGATAAAGAGGAAGGAGCACATCTCAAGGCTATTTTCTCATGAACTATGAGATTAATAAAATTTAATAGACAATATGCTACTATTAGGTATTTTAAATTATAAAATACGCAAATGTAAAAATTAATCTGATATTTGATATTAAATTATTAATAAATTATAATTCTACGTACACTATTACTTCAAAAATAACTAAATATTTACTTAAAAGTTTGGGTTCCAATCTAATTAGAATTTTCATAATAAAAAAAAGTCGATATCAAATTATAATTTCATTTTAATTAAAAAATCCTTCAAATTTTAATATCAAATTAATTATGCTTCTATTAAAAGAAGCCAATCAAAGAGTTACTAATTAGTTTAAGTTAAGTCAGAGATCTAAATTTCTTATTTTAAGAAAAAATTCATATTAATATCTTTCTTCTAAGCACATGTTGAAATTTATCCAAATCTGTATTAAATATAAAGAAAATTAAGTAGAAATTTTATATCAATTATTAACAAATTATAGTTTTATATACTCTCTTTCTCAAGAAATAGTTGAATTTGCACTTGAATTAGAATCTCAATTAAATAAGATTTTCAACATAATATCTAATTAGAATTTATGTTTTTAATTTTATGGAAAATTCTTATTTATAAAAAGCTCCATATCAAATTAAAATAAATTTTAATTAAAAATACATTAAATTAGAATGCTAATCTAATTAGGAAGTCATAATTTTTAAATACCTTAAAGTGTATATTGAATTTAGCTAAATCTAATTCAATTATTTAGAAAGTTATGTTAAACAAGTTATAAATGGGTCGGATTTGGATCGAATTTACTAATTTAACGGATCTGGCTACAAACCTGCCATCTGATATTGAATTTGACTACTTAAAGACCTATTCGGGGCAACCTCTTCTAACCGCAATCAAACGGTGAGAAAAGAACAAAAAACAATCAACCTTGCTATTTGCCTCCCGATTTTGCATCTAGGTCACCCTCTCGCCTAACTGGCAGCCACATGGCATGCCATCTCCTCCCCCATCATCATTGTCGTTGCCCTTCCCCTCCACCTACCGACCTCCCCCCCCGGCCTCACCCCGCCTCGTCGACCTCGCCCCTCCCCACCGCTCTCTGTCCCGCTCACCCTCCCCCTCCTCTTCCTCGCCGCCCGATCTGACGGAGAGGAGGAGGATGGGGAGGAAGGGTAGAGGAGGCTGGCCTGCCCCCTCCTCGCCATCCACCACTCCTCGCCGCCAGATTTGGTGGCGAGGAGGAGAGTGGGAGGGGGGAAGAGAAGGCTGGGCCATCTCCGCTGTCTTCCCACTCCCCCCGCCACCTCCTCCTCCTCACTGTCAGATCTGGCAGCTGGCAGAGAGGAGGATGGAGGAGGTGGAGGGCAAGGAGAAGAGGCTAGGCCATCTCTGTTGCCTTCCCCACTCTCTCCCCACCTCCTCTCCCCCTCCTCCTCGCCGCCAGATCTAGAAGATGAGGGAGAAAGATGAGGGAGGGCAAGGGCCACCCCAAGAGGGAGGGGGGTCGATGAGGTGGGGAGGGGGTTGGGTAACGACGATGGCGGTGGAGAAGGACCACAAAGAAAGAGAGATGATGTGGTAGCCACATGGCATGCCACGTTATGCGGGAGGGCGACCGGGAGGCAAATAGCATTTTCGAAAAGCAAACTAGTATGTGGATCAAACAATGTTATTTAGCATGTTTTATTCTGGATAGATAGGAAATTACCATGAAATCTAAATAATGAATTTAATAAAGGGTTTTTTTTTCGTATCGACACCCGAAATCTTTATTAATTTTGTGTTAACCCCTGAAATTTTCATATTTTCATATCGACCCCCCAAATTTTATAAGTTTGGATAAAACACCCACTCCGTTAGTTTTTCTGTTTATAAACCAGAATATTCTTGGAATATTATCTTTTTAAATTCAGATAGCCTAAAATAATACGTGAACTTATCATCATACGCTCATCTTTTTTTTTTTTTTATCAATTTTCCTCTCAACACCCACTCTCTCTTCAATTCAACTCCAACTTCGATCGTCTTCGACCGGGCGAGCGCAAGGAGGCGGGCACGGTTGGGGGCAGCGTGGACGAGCGATGACACGGGTGAGGGGGGGCGGCGGGAGGAGAGGAGGGGGGAGAGAGTGAAGGAAAGAGAGAGTCAATTTATTTTCTGAATAAATTGGGGTAAAATTTTTTTTTTTTCACTAGGCTACGGTTAGAAAATAGACAACAATTAATGGATAGTGGTTTTATTCAAACTTATAAGATTTTTGGGTCGATACGAAAATATGAAGATTCAGGAGTGAATACAAAATTAAGAAAGATTTTGAGTGTTGACCTGAAAAAAAAAACTCTTTAATAAAAAGTAAAAAAGGAAAGAAGCATACCCCAAAAATAGTCAATTTTAAAGAACCAAAGAAAATTGGGCCTGGGGCTGGCCAAGTTTATCTTAAAACCTAGGCCTGTGACCAATGAGCTGAGACTGATCACCTCATGGTCATGGGCCCTAGGCCCTGAGCCTTGGCTCCCTGGAGTTCGAAAGCAGCCCAACACATCTGAGATTATTATGCTCTTTACATGTCTATTTATTTTTTTATTTTTTGAGGCAGCAATTTGCTATGATACGATTGAAACAGTAAGATGCATAATGGCCTGGAAAGAAAATAAAACAGCTATTACAAAATCAAGGAGCTAATATTATTATTTTTTTTAGGAGCTAATATTATTGAAACAAATACCATAAGGGCTCAAATAGCATCAGCCCAGATTCTACAGGAGGATTTCGAGGAAGTATGTAAATGGATGCTAATAACCCAATCTTTGAATTTGACTTCGTATCCATGTTTCGATAAACAAAGAAATTTAATATTTGTCAGTTTAAAATACTCAATGAATCGGGTTATTGAGCGCTAACCGTTTGAAATATTTGAACAGATAACTGAATAAACAAATACAGATGTTTGCTAGGTGTATTGTGCAAAATTATTTTTTTCCCCAAAACATGATAGAATTTTAAAATTATTTATATTTTTTGTATACATATATTCCAACAACTCTAAATAGCTCATTGGTGTGACCCTTGGAATGACAAGCTGAGAATATTTTTTATCTAATTAATGTTCTGTAGATGTGATCTTTGAGATGATGAGTCGTGGACTGGATTTAGTGAATTTTGACAAGTCTCTTGAGTTGCACTTATTAAATACATACCAGTGACTCTTAGGCTACCCTCATTAAGGGATGATGACCTTTAGACTGAGATTCATGTAGCTCATTTGGTGTATCACCAAAAAATCAAAATAACAGAAAGTTGGCTAGTTTCTGAGAGTGCAGTTACTTAGTGCAAAAAATGTGTCTAGCCTGTAAGTAGAGCCATGTCATGTGTCATACTGAGGAGGACACTTGCCTGAACAGATCGAGAAAATCACCAGAGTATTTGATTGGTGCACAACAGAAGCTTGAACTGCTATTCATGCGGACAATTTGATTTTGAGATCCTTGCACCAAAGTAGGTCAAATATTGCTTCAAGTATAGTGCTCAAGGACTCCTTCTAGTCTATCCTATATTATTCTAACAATATTTTCTTCCTTTTTCTGGAAAATAGGATGGATGTCACGCTCTCACCTATACATGCACATTCATTACTAATTACCTAAGTTAATAACCAAGTGCATATATGAAAAATCTAATTATATTTTTGTGGTCCATATAAATTGAAGCATATTTTGTTAACAAATAATACAGTCTAATTTAATTTAAGAATGATTTGGCATAAGAGGTTGAACTCATTTTGTTTTTGAACTATTAGCTGGGGATAGACTTGTCATTCCGGAAGAATTTGAGACTGAATTATTTCCATTTTAATACAATCCTATAACATCCGAATACAAGATCCACTCTGTTGAAGTTGATCTACATTATTTCAAGTAACTAAAAAATAAAAATCATGTATTTTCAATACTTTTTGCCCATCCATCAAGCAGGCGCAAAATGACGGCCGAAATAGTGAGTTAATTAGTTTAACAGTATAAAATATTTGAAATCTAACAAAAATTAGTGCTTGAGAGTTTTTAAATGTTTAAATCATGATGAAATGGTCAGATCGAGAACTTGTATGTCTAAAGATATTGATCTACAATATGCTATTTTCGATCGTTCATTTTGCGCCTACTTAATGAATAGGCAAAAAGTATTCAAAAAAATAATTTTGAATTTTAGTTACTTGAAATAATGTAAATCAACTTCAACAGAATAGATCTTACATTCAGATATCATAGGATTGTATTTGAGTAGGAAGGATTCAGCCTCGAATCCTTCCAGAATGACACAATTCTATCTCTCGAAATATGTACACAGATAAGTGTCCCCATTTTTCGCTCGTATTTTTCTATTTTGTTCGTATTTATTTTTCTATTATTATCATGTTTGTTATTATTTGGTATCGGATCCGAATTTTGTGGACTTAGAGTCAGTCTGAGTCCAAACCCAGGACCCAATCCCCGTAGAACTAATTTATTTGACTTTCCTGGTAGTTAGACTGGACTTGTTTCAGTTTCAGATATTAATTTTTTTATATTTTAAATTTTACATAATTTTCTGAAATTTTTCTGAATTATTTTGCAAAATTTCCTAAAATCAGTGTCGACTGGTATCAGCAATCGATTTCAGAATTTTTAATTTACAAATAGGGTTGAATTTCTTGAATCCGCTTTCATAGTTACTAAGAGTAATATTTTTCACTGTAGAAAAATTTTGAGGATTTTTTTTGATTTAGTTAAAATTTACCTAAATAAAATTATATTATTTACTTTTTTCCTTTTCTTTCTTTTCCCTTCTCCACTATTTTTCTTAATTTTCCAATTTTCATTTTCTTTTTCCTTTTCCTTCTTTTTCCTTCTTTTTCCTTTTTCTTTTTCTTTCTCCCTTTTACACGCTTCCCCACCTTCTCCTCTCCTCCTCCTCCTCCTCTTCTTTTTCTTTCTTCCTCATTTTTCTCTTTCTTTGCTCTCCCCCACCTCAGTCGACCAGACCTCCTCTCTCTCCTCCGTTTTTTCTCTCCTTACCCCTTTCTCTTTCTTAGTTTATCTCTCCCTCTCTCTATTCTCCTCCATCTCTTTTCCTTTCTCTCCATCCTACTCCTCTCACCATCAATGCCGTTAGCAGCTCCCCGCTGAAGGCAACCTCACGCTGGTGCCCATAACCTTAGTAGTCAACCCCTCTCCTCTACCATCTCTTTTTCTCTCCCTATCACTCTTTCTCTGTAATCTCTCTCTCGCATATCTCACTCCCATGCTCCTCTACAACTAGCAGCTACCCTCCATCCACCTCTGGTGGGCCCTAAACCAGCGGTGGTTACTACCCCGGCTGCTCCATGGCCTCCTCTTTGTAACACCCCTCTCTTTAATCTCTCACTCAAACTCACTCTCTCTCCTTCCCCTCTTTCTCTCCCTCATCACCACCTTCCCACCCTTCTTCTCCACTAGGGCATCGCGGCCCTCCGACCGCCACCAAAGTCGCGCCGTCTGCGGCTTGTCCCTGACCGGCTACCTGGAGGCCGTGTCCCTCTCCACTCTCCCCTTCTTCTCTTTTCTCTCTATTCTCCCCTTCTCTTTCCCTCTTTCTCTTCTCTCTCACTGTCTCACTCTTCTCTCTTTCAGTTTCTCTCTTTCTCCCAGTAACTCTCACTCTCTATTACATCTCTCTTCCCTCACTCACTCTCCCTCATGTTCTCTCTCTATCTCTCTCCTCTATTTTCTCTTATCTTATTCTCTCATTTTCTCATTCTCTCCTATCTCTCTATTCCTTTCTCTATTTGTCTCCTCATTCTCTCTCTATCCCGCGTTACGCGCTAACACCTCTGGTGTTTTCCTTGGTATCCATAACCGTTCTCGAGTAATTATTTTAGGTGAGTACCTTTCCCTATATGCGCATACACTTCCCTGTGTACGAATACCGTTATTTTGTTTTAGTGATTTTGTAGGAAAAAAACTGTATAAATAATTGTATCGGTGTAGTGAGCGTTGGTATTGTCTTTGTATGTATCTGGATGATTGTTGTAATTATTGTGATTTATCTGCATATTTTTGGAATAACGGTAGTGCAGTTTGCAGGTACTCTGGCTATAGCCCTCGGGCGAACATACCCAATAGACGCTAGCCTTATACCCTTTGGGTTTCATTACAGTATCATCGTGAGGTAACCTCTCGCGGGGCTATCCAATAGGCCTGGCCTTATACCCTCTAGGTTTTGTGGTAGTTTTGCAGAGTGGCTCTCCTACTCAGCCCTTGGGCTGGGTTACCCAATAGAAATTGGCCTTATACCCTCTGAATTTCAAGGTAGCCCCGTTGCGAGGTTCACCGTTCTGTAGTTCTCCATTTATTATTTCTATTTGTGTGTGCATATTGTGTACTAACACTTATGCAGGTACTTACTCAGCCTTTGGGCTATACTTAGTCTCCGGGCTATCCAATAGGAATTGACCTCATACCCTCTAGGTTTAGCTGTAGGTTTGAGAGACTAGCATTAACCGCTCTGCGGTTTCACTACTCAGCCTCCGGGTTTAACCTCTCTGAGGTTTATACAAGTCTTCTAGACTTTTCATTATTGTGTTTGGTAAGCGAGCCTAGCACTCAGTGTTTCATTGCTGGCTCAGTTCGAGCGTAGTTACGTCATGAGTGTTGATACATCATGTATGTTAGCTAGATGTTCAAATGTCACTTCACCGTGTGCGTTTAGCTGCGTCGCGAGCGGTAACTACGCCGAGCGTGATAGCGTTTAGTGCTGTAAGTTAGCTTCGCTCCAACATTGCTTAGCACTGCTTGGTTGTTTACTTAAACTATGCTTGGTTGTTTAATAATAATTATTATTAATATGATGGTTGTGAAGAGTTTGATACACTGTTTTCTTGTACTCGTTTGTATGATCTATTCTGATATAATGATAAAATACCGTATTTACTTATATTGTTGTATTGTTGTACTCCACCCGGCATTGCGACACCTGACATGTTACTTGTATCACATCACATAACATTCATGTGACCAGAACGCGATGAAATGGTGTAGAGCTAAGTACCACACCACACACTTGGTGGGGGTATCTTTAGGGTCCACGACTGCATCTCCAGTACTCCTGTTACCTAGGACACATACAATGTGTGGAGCTAAGTTTCACACAGAGCAAAGTGTCGCACCACAGACATGGTGGGGGCTACCTCTTGGGATCCGTGGTGGCCACCTCTGGGATCCACAATCGCGTCCACCAGCCCTCTTGACCCAACATTTGACACATTACACAGTACACAATAATAATATTAAAAATGTGTGATATTTGGTCTCTTATTCATTCGAATACTGATACTTACATATCAGATCCAAATGAGTCTATGGAGTGCAAGTTCTAGTATGGACTGCCAGTGGTGTGAGACATTGGTAGGGAAAATGATTGAAATATCAGGTCGTACTGATTATTATTATTGCATAATTTAAAACACAATATCTCTCCCTGCTTCAGATATAACTTAATTACCTAACAATAATAATGTAAGGAGCGGATGTTATTCAGTCGCTTCCGGTTCGAATAATGGTATCCGTATAATATTGTTCGGATGAGTTCTACTGGAAGTACAAACTGACAGTGGTAAGAGACACTGGAGGGGAATGAATCAAACAACAAGCGATACTGATTATTACTATTGTTATATAATTAAGTTATCCTGCCTGCACCTGTCTGAAATGATACTTGTGTTATCGAATCCCCTGACTTGCATTGCTTGAATCACATGACTATGATAATAATAATACTAATATATAATTTAGGACATCTCGGGTTGTATAAACTCAAATGATGGTAATATGAGGTATAAGGTATATATATATGAGGGTTTCCTGTGGATTATCCTTTCGACGTACTAATCTCATGACTCTGGATCTGAGTTGTACAACTAGTTTTGACACATTTGATGTCACATTGCTTGTTTGTGTGTGCTTATACTCACGACACAGTTTTGATATATACTTATCTTATTTGGATTTATCGATGCACGTGTGTTTATCTGTACACGCCACTTGGCTTTATTTTATGTACTCATTGGGTTACTTTCAGACAACCTTTGGACCTGCATGTCTAGATCTCGGAGCATGGAACGCAGTGGACATCTTCCGTAGAGATCAGAGTAGCACAACGGAAGCGTGGTGGATTGATTAGTCTTAGTCTCTAAAAATTCATATTTCATACCATATCTTCACCTTTATTTTATATAAAAATGTTGCTAATAATGGTCTTCTTGTATGTTCCTAGGTTCATAGTGTGGAATGAAGAAGAAACCCAAAATCTCATTTATTTGGTGATTTAAAGCCTACAAAAATAGTCATTGACTTTTGAAAGCCTATCTGTCAAATCTGGGAGCAGATTCAGACAAAGTGATAGGAGGTATAAGGAGCAGTGTGCAGCAGGAGGCTACACACCCTAGCACGGCGTGCGAGACCCTAGAAGGGCCGCGAAAACGCGGTAAAAATCGCGTTTCACGGCATTCTGGTAGGGCCACGTGTTAAGTTTCCACTCATGGCCCCGTGATGCTTCCTGGTGCCCCCTTAGCTTATAAATACCCCAGGTTTTTCAGAACAGAAAGGAGAAGAGTTTTTAGGTTAGTTTTCTCTCTTTAGTATAGTTAGTTGTTCTTTTTCTTTCTCTTTTGTATTTTTTATTTTTGTAAGCCATGTGATAGGGAAGAAAGTGATTCTTAAGATGAAAGTTAGAGTGCTTGTAATGGAAGGTGACATTCTATGAAAGGTTCTCTCTTTATCTCTACTTATTTTCTTCTCTCTAATCCTTTACTTGTTTAGCTAATTTTCTTCTCATGGCAACTAACTACTAACCACTAACTATGCTAACTCCTTACTTGATACTCCACATGAATCTAATAGCCTCTATTTGCCTTGCTCTTGCAAGAGCCATTGATGGCTCATGATGATGGATTCTAACACTCTAACATCTAACTCTCTAACAAGTTACCATTACTTTATTTCATACTTATTCTAGTTAGTTTTGATGGTTTAAGTGTAGCTTACTCTTGTTTGTTAAGCTTGGATGTGAAAGTGATCGTATGGGTCATGTTTTGTAAAGCTCTTGAAGCCAAGGACTAGTGATGATCAATGATACATGTGATGAAACTATCACTAAGAGGTCAGCATGTTAGTGGAGCCATTAGTAGTTAGTACCCATGAGTTTTCCTTCCATTTTTACTTTGTTTTAGATATAGTACAAAAATCACAAATACCATTCTTCTATGTTCATCTTCTCTGTTTTCACCATACACTTCTCTTTTCATTCTTTGTTTTCTTTTCTTTTAATTCTTTCAAACTTTGAAGAACACTTAACATACACGTGAACATACCAGTATAACTTCTATCACTTCCTGTCCTTGTGGATTCGACCTGTTTAGTCACAATGTTATAACGGAAGTATCGAGGAAGCCAAAGCATACGCACAATTTTCAAAACAACACTTTTTGTGCACGATTTTTTCCCGATCAAATTTTGGCGCCGTTGCCGGGGATGAGAACGGTTTGATTTCATGTTTTTCTTAACTATTATTCTTTGTATCAGGGTACGAGTTTTAGAATCAAGAAAATAAGAACTACAGAAGCATATAAGTGGTCTTGGGCCTCTACTCTATAAAGCAGAGACCAGGTACCCTCAAACTTACCACATTTTCGCGGTAGGATTGAGTGAACTACTAACAAATTTTTTTTCAGGGTTGCTTGCTTTTGAAAAAATTAGCTCTCTGCAAATATTGTTTTTCTTGTGTGCCATCATCAAGATTCTACTAATAAATTAACAGTAAAAAGCATGTTGTAAATTTAAAAATCGATTTAGACTCTTGCATTTTAGGTACGTGTCTTTACGATTCATTTAAATTACTATTGAAGAGTGCTGGAGTAAGGTACACAAGCATTGCAAATAGAATAGGACCAACTCTTTGGGTGATTTATCTGCTTTGAGTAAATCTTTTTTGATATATTTTGTACACTTATACAAAATCAATTTTAAGGGTAAAACCCAAATAAGCAAGATAGGGGGGATTCCATCACCCTTCCTTAGCCCAAAATAATTTTCAAACACTTACAATCCCAAGCCTAATTTAAAAATTGATAGATGTTGGCACCTAGGAATATCTTGGACTCATTTAAGAGATTGACCTAAGGAGAAAGTTGTTAGAATTTGACTCTTGTCAAATCGGTGTTAAAGGTTGGGGATTGAGAGCTGAAACCTCGAAGAACAGTGGTTTGACATAATTAGGCTCATTGCTCTAGCATGGATACCTCCCACTGATCTTATCCCTACCTGACCAATTAACATGTGATTAGATTCCTACAATGTACCCCCATGAACAGTCTAACTAGTTAGGAGTCGTCTACGTCTAAGTAAATCCTAGCATAGGCTTATTTTCTTTTTCTTTTTCTTTATTTGTTTGTTTGCTTGTTTTTCTTTTTTGTAAATTGTGAAATAGATTTCAACAACAACATTTTTTTAATCCTTATATGAATTCATATTTTACCCCGATCTCAATTGACTCGGATAACTCCAACTCGGATGTGTACAACATGGACTAACCATATAAACCGTATTGGGTTTATCCGACTTAATATGATCCATATCCCCAATTCTATGATCATAATTTTCAAAATCATTTTCACTCTTCACAGAGTCCATGGGGATTCACCGCCCACGAGTTAAATTATCAATCACCTTGTCCATCATCTTCTTTCTCACATTTTGCTTCACATACTCCTTTTTCAGAGCCACCACTTGAAGAAAAATAGAGTTGCAAAAGAGTACGGAAGTCATGTTAGAGGCTCAAAAATAATTTGAAATCATGATGGCCTCATCATATCCACAAAATTTCCTAACCCCATATGGTTCTTATCCGGAGTCACCAAAAGAAAAATCATTGTTGAAAAAAAATTTATGCAAGAGTCTGAGTGACTAATTCAAAACATGGTTGACTTCCAATGTCCACCAAATTTTCAATGACTCAAGAATTATATCATTTTGGAAATAAAGCTTCAATTTCATCATACCAACCTGAACTTGACCAAAATCAAACCCTTGATATTTTGGCAAGTTACTCATTTTCTGAAATTGAACTTGAAGATGAATGTGAACCTGAGCTTCAAATTTAGCGATTCAAGTCTAATTTTTAAATCAATATCAATTCCTGTAGTGTTACCTAAATTAGGTAACTTTCTTGAGCCAGTTTTAATTCCCATAATTCTTGAATTTGAATCGTTTCACCCACTCACATTCCTTCCGTGAACGAAAATTAAGATTCAATTTTATTACATCCGTTTGAACTTGCCAAAAATTTCAAGAACCATCTTGACATTTTGGCAAGTTATCCTTTTCTCAAAATTGAATTTGAGCAAGAATGTGATTCTGATCCACAAGTTGGTAATTTTAATTTGCTTTTTGATTCAATAATGACTCCGATAACTTTACCAAATTCTTTTCATACTCCAGAGTCAACATTGAATTCTGTACCAGTACACTGTGAAGTTGAATCACCAATATTTTATGATCACATTTTGTTAATGGGAACAGTGTGTGAACATCAATTTTTTGGTTTAGACTCCATGTTTGAATGAATTTTGACTCTTACTTTTGAATCTTGACTTAACCTAAGTCACATTCTCGAGTTGGTATTTATCCCTATTCTGTTTGAGCCCAAATCAATCATCTTTCACAATCACACTTCATTATTAGATAAGAATGTTGAACTAAAAGACTCAGTAATTATTTTTGAAAATTGAAAATTGGATGGGGATAATCTTTTAATAAGACCATTCACTTCATCAGTCTTTTAATGTGTTATATTAGAGAGATCACTGGTGGGTTCCTGCAAGATCCATAATCTCTGAATTGAGCCTTACTTTGTAGACCAATCAAACCACCACCGGAACTATCACCATAAGGTAATTTTTCTCTCCTCTCCATTTGTTTCATACATATACACATTCACGATGCATTGAGGACAATGCATGAGATAAGTGTGGGAGAGCGTTTATTAACGTAGGTTGTTCTAAACTTTCTTTCTTTTACACTTATTTTTAGAAAAATTTTAGATTATTTCTTTCGTATAGAAACTCTTTTCTTTTCTTTTTACAAAATTTTTTGAAATAAGAGAATTAGTTTTGATTTATTTTTAAGAAAGTTAAGAGGATCTTAGTAATT
This sequence comes from Agave tequilana, assembly GCA_038442645.1. Lineage (NCBI taxonomy): Eukaryota > Viridiplantae > Streptophyta > Magnoliopsida > Asparagales > Asparagaceae > Agave > Agave tequilana. The sequence continues at coordinate 67,689 of JAVJIF010020360.1, read as the reverse complement.
AAGAAAACCTAAAATTATGAATTCTTAAACCGAGTCAAAATAATAAATCTTGTTTAAATTTTAGGATAAGAAAGTAAGATTAGAAAAATAATTTGATCTTGATTTTTTTGCTTTAGACATATGTACTCACACTTACACAAATTTTTTTGATTGAAACAAAGACTAAAAATCTCATAAAAAATATATATAAAAATAATGATGATAAAAATCACTTATTAAAGCTGTGTAGTTTTGCCTCAGAAAGTATGATTATTCACGCTTAAAATGGTGGATAAAAATAAAACAATCCCCTTTGGTTTTGTGGTCTTGTATACTCGAGTCCTTAAGCCCGAGTGATGTTTGCTCATCTAGTTCCCTAAAACCATCTAGTTTGGGAGTAACCGACAAAAGGATCATTACACGGGTAAGTTAGAAAGCCTAAGAAAACTCTGAGAAGAAAAAGATTAAAAATATATATATGCATATATACAAAAATAAATGACATGAAAGTTAAAGTTGATATCCTAAAAATTTTCACTATTCACAAAGTGCATATTTTCTAAGAGTTTTTATTAAAGATCAAAGAATCGATTCAATTTTAAATTCTTATTTTAATTTATAATAAGATTTTGTATTTAGACTTAGTTTAAGGAAGAATAATTTTTGGTTAACCTATGATCTTAGATTGCTTAAATTTTCACAAAATTATTTCAACACTTTTCTCTTCTTTAAAATGCATTTTCAAAATACTAGCTTTTAATTTCTTTCTTTATGGATTTTGTGGGAGTAGTCATCTTAAAACTCTCAGGAGACAAAACTCCTCCTCTAGGGGTAGCCTAGAGGTTTAACGGCTTTTTGTACACGCTCAGTGCAATCGCGTCACCTGCAAAATTGATATAATAATCTTCTTAGTTAGTTTTTCTATTTTGCTCGGGACGAGCAAAAGATAAGTGTGGGGTGTGATTACTCTCTAAAAGTGCATATTTTATACCATATCTTCACCTTTATGTTATATAAAAATGTTGCTAATAATGATCTTTTTGTATGTTCCTAGGTCCATAGTGTAGAATGAAGAAGAAGCCCAAAATCCTATTTATTTCGTGATTTAAAGCCTACAAAAATAGTCATTGACTTTTGAAAGCCTATCTGCCAAATTTTAGAGCAGATTCAGACAAAGAGATAGGAGGTAGAAGAAGTGGTGTGCAGCAGGAGGCTGCACACCCTGGCGCGGCACGCGAGGCCCCAGAAAGGCCGTGGAAATATGACAAAAGTCGCGTTTTTGCGGCATTCTGGTGGGGCCACGTGTCGAATTTTGACTCGTGGCCACGTGATGCTTCCCTGGTGCTCCCTTAGCCTAGAAATATCTCAGGTTTTTCAGAACAGAAAGGAGAAGAGTTTTTAGGATAGTTTTCTCTCTTTAGTATAGGTTAGTTGTTCTTCTTCCTCTTTTATATTTTTTATTTTTGTAAATCATGTAATAGGGAAGAGAAAGATTCTAAGGATGAAGTGCTTGTAACGGAGGGTGACACTCGATGAAAGATTCTCTTTTTGTCTCTACTTGTTTTCTTTCTTCTAAACCTTTATATGTTTAGCTAATTTTCTTCTCATGGCAACTAACTACTAACCACTAACTATGCTAATTCCTTGATAATCCACATGAATCTAATAACCTCTACTTGGCCGTGCTCTTACAAGAGCCATTGATGGCTCATGATGATGGATTCTAACACTCTTACATCTAACTCTCTAACAAGTTACCATTATTTTATTTCATACTTGCTCTAGTTAGTTTTGATAGTTTAAGTGTAGCCTTCTCTTGTTTATTGAGTTTGAATGTGAAAGTGACCTTATGGGTCATGCTTTTTAAAGTCTTGAAGTCAAGAACTAGTTATGGCCAATGATACATATGAGCCAACTGTCACTAAGAGGTTAGCATGTTAATGGAGCCATTAGTAGTTATAACCATGAGTTTTCTTTCCTTTTTTACTTTGTTTAAGACATAATACAAAAATCACAAATACCATTCTTTTATGTTCCTCTTCTCTATTTTCATCGTACACTTCTCTTTTCATTTTTTGTTTTGTTTTCTTTTAATTCTTTCAAACTTTGAAGAACACTTAACATACACGTGAACATACCAGTATATCTTCTATCGCTTCATGTCCCTGTGGATTCAACCCGTTTAGCCACAACGCTATAACAGAAGTATCAAGGAAGCCAAAGCGCGCACACACTTTTCAAAACAACACTTTTTGTGAACGATTTTTCCCCGATCATGGATTAGTAGTAGATCGTCTGTAGCTCGTTCCTTTCAACCCCCTCTTGATCGACACTTGTTGTTGCTCATGAGCATCCCCCAGCTTTTGTACCTTATATATTTCTTTGTAAATCACATTTTTGTACCCTCTAGTGATGTAATATTCATATAATATTAGATTATTTCTGTGATAAAAATGTACTTGTACTCTTTTATTAGAATATATATTATCATTGTGCTTGCGTACTCTGATTCTTGCATGTACTGATGCTTAGCAATACATTGTGAGGGTATTTTTGCCTTGTGTATGTACATCGCATTAACATTTTTGTACCGGCGGGATCAAGGCGTTACATAAAACATCAAGCATCATATGTTGTATGAGACTTTCACAAAGAAAATTTGGGAGATCCTCAAAAGGAAGTATCTGATGAATAGTACCGAGATACAATTGCATCTGAAGAGAAGGCTTTATTACTTTTAGTTGAAAAGAGAACTCAACATTTATCACATGAATATCTACATGAAGCTTCTTACAGACCTAGTTAATATGGATGTGGCGATGGAAGAAGAGTACAAGGCATTGATTTTTTTGAATTTTCTTCCTGAAAAAGAGGATGAGTCCTTTGTCCTAACCTTGTTCAATGGTAAACAAATATTTAAGTATAGTGATGTGTCGAGTGCTCTTGTAAATTATGAAGTGAGAAGGAAGGACAATAAGTCTTCTTCCAAAAGCACAGCAGCAGAGGCAATAACTGTAAGAGAGATGGGTTCCAATCATCGAAAAGACAAGGGAAAGTTTGAAAAGTCCAAAACTGATATTTGTGAAGATTTGAAGAAGAACCAATGTGCTTTCTGCAGAGAAGAATACTGGAAGATTGATTATCCAAAGATCAAGCTGAAGAAGGAGTCTAATCAGAGGCCAACATCGCACAGACGCATGGTAATGATTTTGACTCATTTGGTTATTCTCTTTATATCACCTCTATTTGTTTTGTTCAGAGAAATATGAGTGAAATTTGGATGTTCTACTTATCACGTTTGTCATGAATGGGAGTTGTTTGCTAGTTTTAAAAAACTAGATGGAAGCTTGGTGTCGTTCAAAGATAAACACACATGCCAAATTAAAGGGATGTGTACAGTTCACATCAAGTTGTTTGATGGAATGATAAGAGAGCTGAAAGATGTGAGATATGTACCTCAGTTGCAGAAGAATTTGATTTCAGTTAGAGCTTTAAAGGCATAGGGCCTAAGAGGGACTCTTAGAGAAGGTGTTCTTAAGATGTCCAATGGCTCATTGATAGCTCTGAAGGACATTCGACGTAACAACTTATACTACTTGAAGGGTAATGTAATTACTGAAAATTTGGCAGCTTCAGTACATTTGAAACACGACTCGACCATGTTATGTCAGATGAGGCTCGAACAAGTTGGATTGAACTCCTTGGAAGCGTTTGCAAAGTAAGGATTAATGGAACATGCATCTGCCTGCAAATTGAAAATTAGTGGACATGACTTCCCGGACGAGAAGATGAAGGTGAAATTTGGCACCTCTAACTCATAGCTCAGAAGATCTTCTTGATTATTTTCACACTAATGTTTGGGTCCTGCCAAGGCTGCATCATTTGGAAGCCATTAGTACTTTATCACATTTATTGATGATGTATCTAGGCGATATTGGGTATATCCTATAAGACAAAGATTTGATGTCTTATACATGCTGGTGAAATGAAAAATATGTTAGAGAAACAGACTGGAAGGAAGATTCAGGTGCACCAAATTGATAATGTTGGGGAGTACAAGGATTAATTCCTACAATTTAGACAGAATATTGGGATTGGTATTCACTTCAAATTTAGTAAATGTGGGGTGTCTATGGAGATGAACCATTTCTTGCTGAAAAAATTTCAGTATTTGTTGTCTAATGCACAATTGAACAAGTCTTTCTGTTAGGGGATTTGTGTTTTTGTTTTTGAGTATCAAGAGGAATATGAAAGGCTAAAAGTTAGGGGATCTCGAAAATAAGAAAATTGTGTTGAGCAAACACGTCACGTCTAATGAGACTTCATTGTTGAAGTCTACAATTTCTCAATAGGAGGGTTGAAGAACAAGAATGTATCATGGCGGGTGGAGGTCGATGCTTCTCCATAAACTCCAGTTGATTCGGTATCAATTAAGTTCTCACCGGATGTGACACCCGGTGGAGATCATGCAGCCGTGATAGATACTAAATATGTTGAATTAATTGCAGCGAAAGAAATCAAGTTGAATTCACGAAAGTGGGTGAAAAAGTGTGAATCTCAAAGTTGTGAGCAAGACAAGCTCAAATTGAATGACGTTGTTTTTTCATAATGTTATTGGTAAAGAAGTTCATATGACTTAGCCGGTTGGGTTCGCTGCTCTAGATTCAGTTTTTGTAGATTGAGCTCGGGTGAGGTCATTTGTATGAACCACAGATGGTTTGATCCCTTGGGCAGGGGTTACATAGGCAACCACATTGGTGCAGCCCGATGGACTCGACATGGTGCTATGTTATGTTCGGCTCAAATTTGAGAAATCTTCACCGCGGTGGAGAATTGTGGGGAAAGTGTAAAATCTTGTTAATAGAGTTTTTTTAACCAATCAAAGAAGATAGCGTAGAGATTGGAGTTCAACAGAGCTTGCAGAAGCCATGTTCCAGCTGAAGATAGAGGGTTGGTCGACCGGTGAGTCGACCGGCCATGCACAGACATGCACAAGGAAGATTGTTGTCAACCACTCAGTCGACCGCCCAGAGGAAGCAGTGGCAGCAGAAGGAGTCAACCAACCACCCAGTCGACTGACTGAGATGCCAAAGTGAAACAGAGAGTTGGTTCTCTATTCGGTCGACTAGCGGTCGACCACAGCAAGGAGCCGATCAATCGCCCGGTCGATTGAGATGCGTGTTTGGGGATGTTTTCTAACTTTATTGCTAGTCGACCATAGCAAGGAGCTGATCAATCGCCCGATCGACTGAGATGCGTGTTTGGGGCTGTTTTCTAACTTAATTTTGGTTTCGTTCTATAGGTTGTCCAAAAATCACCAAGGAAACGTTATCAGACACGAACCTCACTTCAACGCGAAGATCACATTTTAAACTGAAATGCGGACCTCATCCCAAGAAGCACATAGACTCAGATGCAGACCTGAGTAAGCCCATGTTTGACGCGAATCTGATTAACTCCGCATCCCATCCAACGGGAGTCTGAGTAACTTCGCGTTTCATGTCAAGCACAAGTTTGAGCAACTTGGCGCTCCACTGTAGACGCGGGTCTAAGAAACCTCGCATCTCACATCAAACGCGAGTCTGAGTAACTCCGTGTTTTGAGACTCCCGTGTCTACAACAAGCAACGCGAGGTCCGCGTCCAGCGCGAGACCCGTGTTTCTCTTGTAACAGACCCCCATTACAGGGTCAATTAACTCCCACGTGATGGAGGAGTTAATCCCCATTATGGGGGGATTTTAGAGGACGACAATACCCTTATGACTCTCTATAAATAGCTTGAGTTGCTATGAAGGGAGATGACTTCTTTTGAATCCAGACTATTTTTGAATCCAAAGAGAGAACTCTTGGAGAAGAGGAGTAATCAGTGGACTCTAAACACTTTGTGTTTGAAAAGTAGACTTCCTCTCTGATTAGTTTTCGAAAGCATCCTGAAGAAAAACTAGACAGTTGCCTGTCAACGGAGAATAAGAATCACTCTTCATCACCACTCAAAGAACCCAGATTTAAACAAAGGAAAGAATCGATTCTTCTTCCCTCTTTTATAATCAAAATCGTTCAGTTGTCTTTTTTGTTGGCCCAAAGGCATATCACTCTAGTTTTGATGATGATCAACTCATGTAGTTATATTTGCTAATGATCTTGTTTAATTAGTGACAGATTCTTTATCAAGATCTTAGTAGGTGCAAAGCTCAACAAAGGATTAAATGTCAAGATTTGGAGCTAGCACGGGGTGATCCAAGGAGCTTTGGATCAAGCTTGGACCAAGTCAAGAAGATGAGAAGCCTTCAAGGGAAGACTTCAAGAAGTTGAAGACTTGTGTCTAGGTATAAGATTTTTATTTGTTTTAGATAAAAATGTAAAGGATAGAATAGATTGGTGGATTGCTCAAGTATATCTTACGCACACACTCTTGATAGAATTGCTTTCATAAAAAGATTTTCATGTTTAGAAAAGAATTTTTATTTGAGAAAAAGATTTTTCATTGGACAAAATACATGTCTTGATTTTTGATGTTACCTATATACATATCTTTCAAAACCAAGTTTAGTGCTTTATGTCAAAAACTAGATATTTCATCTTGATTGTGTAGTGGATCATATCCATACACACTATGCTTTAAAGTATATCTTGTTTTTGTATTTGATGAAAATTTGGAAAAACATGTTGATATTTCAAAACCAAGTTTAGTGCTTTATGTCAAAAACTAGATATTTCATCTTGATTGTGTAGTGGATCATATCCATACACACTATGCTTTAAAGTATATCTTGTTTTTGTATTTGATGAAAATTTGGAAAAACATGTTGTTTTAAAAAAACAGTTTTTATTATGAGCCAATATTTCCAAGTTACAAAAATAGTCAAATCTTTAATAACATGCCTTGATTTTGTGCAAGCATGTTTCTATATCATAAAACTATTTTTTGTAGAATTTATATGTATTTTTGGGGATTTTATAAAAAGATTTTTATACCAGTTTTCCAGACCAGAACTGGCCTGACAGGCTGGTCCGGTCGACCGGGCGGTCGACCGCACCAAGGGCCGGTCGACCCACGGTCGACCGGACGTGCACAGACGTGCACGCCTGTGTGCACTGGAGAACGGTCGACCGTTCCGGTCGACCGCTTCAGAGAGTCTGCTCTCTGGAAATTCCGGTCGACCGCACCGGTCGACCGACAGAGAAGTAATTCTCTGCTCCAGGTGCGCGGTCGACCGGGCCGATCGACCGGAGGCTCCAACGGTCGGATTCTTGACCGTTGGCGGTCGACCGGACCGGTCTACCGGCAGTACTGACAGATTCCAACGGCTAGTTTTCTGGCAGCCTATAAATTGGGGTTTTTGTCATTGTTTGAGGCTAAGATTTTAGGAGAGCTTTTGTCCAGTTATTTCCATTCTTTTAGCAGAGTTTTCTCCACAAAATAGAGTGCCAATATTTCCTATCAAAAGGGATTTTATCAAGAGAGTGTTTATTGTGATTTCTTGAGTTTTCCATCAAAGTTCTTTCCTTGATTTCTCACACTACACTTGAGCATCCATAGTTATATCTATCCTATAGGAGTGTTGTAGTGAGAGTTTTGTTAGGTGATCAAGTGTTTAGATCACCAAGATCTTTCTTTGTATTTGAGGAAGCGGGCAAGTGTGCTCGCGGTGTTTTGAGTTCGGGTGCGGACTTGTTGTACGAGGTGCGGCCTCGACGAGCCGGTGGCTTGTGGTGTGTAAGGGATTTGGGAGTCCGAGGGCTTGTAGGTGTTGCGGCACCAAGGAGAGATCCGGTTGGATCGTGCATAGTGGAAATCCTTCGTGTGTCGAAGGCGGGGATGTAGAGCAAGTGTGCTCGAACCTCGAAACAAACCCTTTGTGTTTGCGATTGCTCACTCTTGCTCTCTTACTCTTTTTGTCTCACTCATATCTTGCATTACTTTATAGTCTTTATCTCTTATATGCATGATATACCTTTGTGCTCATAATTGCTATACTTGCTTGGGATTGTTATTAACACTAGTATTCAACCAAGAGAGCCAACGCGGCACCTCAACCCATTCAAGGGGAATCTAGAGGAGTTTGTCCAGAGCCTCGCAAGGGGAATTCGGCAACACTCTTGTGTTATACATAAGTGTTCAATTAAAAGAAGTTTAATTTGGTCAACTTAGTTTTTTTTTATTCCGCATTATTTGTTCATAAGTGACCATTAGATTAGCCATCACCTATTCACCCCCCCCCTCTAGGTGATCTTACAATTGGTATCAGAGCTAGTGCTCTTGATATTGGGTCTAACAACCTAAGAGTTAAAGATCCTCTTTTAGGCTAATCACAAGATTTGTACACACACAATGGACTTCATGTCACCACCCACCTTTGACATTCTTAACATCCAAATTTGGAAGGTTAAGATGTCTTTGTTCCTCAAAGGACTTGGCCTTAGTGTATATCTTGCCACAACTAATAAAGAATATTGCTTAAATGGTAAGAACATTGAGGCTAATGCAAAAGCCCTTTATGCTATTAAGTCAACCCTAAATGATGATTATTTATCTAGGGTTTCTAACTTTGATTCGGCTTTTGTAGTATGGAACACCCTCATCTCCCTTGGTGAAAATGAACAATACTATGCGGGGAGCGATTCAGACGTTGGAAGCGACACCTCCAACGTATGCTACATGGTCCAAGGGGATGACCCCCTTGAGGTAAATTCTGAATCCGATGATGAGGACATGTCATATGATGAGCTATCTACTTTTTGTCATCTATTGCTTGAGAAATATGACATGATTAGAAAAGAAAATAAAATTTGAAAAAGAACATTGCTTGCATGCATAAAGAACATGACTCATTTAGAGATAACATTGCATGCTTAGAAAAAGATAGTAAAAGTTGGAAAAAGAAATTTGATTGCATGCATGAAGAAAATGATTCTTTTAGAAATAAACTTGCATGTTTAGAAAAAGAAAATGAAGATTTGAAAAATGAGAATATTTCCTTAATGTCTAAATTGAATGATTTATGTGAAGGGAACACTATTTTGAAAATTAAGATTGATTTGGTGGAAAAACAAAAGGAAGATGTTTTTCAAGAAAATATTACTTTGAAAAGAAAATTTGTTGAAAAAGAAAAAGATTTTGTTTCACAAAAGAAAAAGAAAATTGATCATATATCTCATCATGCTTTACATGCCACCACAAATGAGATAAATGTTTTGAAAATAAAATGGATAATTTGAGTTCAACTTTGAACTCTTGTGCATTTAATCATACTAAGTTGGAGTCAATGTTTTCAAAGAAACAAACTCCTCATGTTCATGCACATCACTCTCATCATCATGCTTATGTTGCACACCATGATCACAATCCTGCACATAAGCATACTAAGGTGTACGTATGTACACATTGTGGCCGCAAAGGCTATTTAGCAAAATTTTGTTTTGATAAGAAATCTCATTTATATTTTGCTAAGTATAAAAGATTTTGGGATCCTTACAATAAAGCTAACCTCAAAGGACCCAAGAAAGTATGGGTACCAAAACCCCCACCCTTTGATTTTGATGTAGGTGAGGGCTCTCACAAAACGTGAGAGGATTGGTGCCTTGATAGCGGATGCAATGGACATGATGGACAAACTTTTGGATGCATTGCTATCAAGGAAATTTTGGTGGGAAAGACCACCATGCTATGGAGCTTCGGAGTTGGTAAAATTTCTAAACTCCTATTTTATTTATGTACATGCTTTTATTTTCTTAATATCATTCATAGCATGTTCATGTTTTTAGATTTTATGTGCTTCATGTGGTATTTACATGCTTTAAATGTAGATTTTGTCAAACTTGCATGTATACATATACAAATAGTGAATTACAATTGATTCATATATAGTTGAACTTCATGCTCATTTGTATCCACTTTATGCATATGTATAATCTAGTTTTGATGATTCTCTTTTATACATGTTTTGCCTTTTTTAGTGATTTACTTCATGTATATGCGTGTCGAATTCAAATCTAATAAATATACATGTATACCCGTGAGTCTCTTGCTTTCATGCAAATACATTTAATAGACTCTTTTATATTTGGGATATGTATGCGTATTGTTAGATTTGTATAATTTATACATATACCATGAAGATTGTAATTCTTATGAAAAATGATTTTGAGTTGATTTGTTTTGATAAAAATAATTTTTATGTGTTGTTCAATAAAAGTTTTAGTCATATTTGATTTGAGCTTCATTGACGATTTTCATGAAGATACCATTTACATAACTTTTGATCACTCATCTTTTAAGAAAATAGATAATATTGAGCTTTATGGAATATGAGTGCTTGAACTTTTATGTATTTAGTATTATTCATGGAAAACATTTGACTTTGTATTTTTGAAGGATCTTTAACTAGTTTGTCAAAAATCCATTTAAACTAGTTATCTATTCTTCAAATTGATTCACATGATCCTATTTTTTAATCATATGGATAAATTCCTTTGTATTCTCAAAATTTATTTGATGCTTCATGATTTGAATACTAGTTTAAATGTTAGTATTTGTCAACACTTAGATTTATACTTGTACACATTATGAATCATAAATAAATCTATATATGATTGGGTTTGAATGCTTATTTGTGCCCATTAGGTGTGCTAGTATAGCCTAAGTTTTGATGATTATTACATTTTAAACTTGTATTCCCATTTTGGATTTATGCTATGATCATGTGCTTTCATTTCATGTATATGTTTGTCTTGCCAAAACATTAAGATATACATGGATACCTCTTGAGTCATTTGCCTTTCATGCAAATCTATATATAGACTCAATTGTGTTTTAAGGATATGTATGTATACTTAATGTCTTGTCAAAACATACATATATCTTGAAATATAAATTTTTATTTTTAATAAAAATTTTGTAATTTTTCAATAAAATGTTTGTGATGGATTTCATGATTTCAAAATTTAAAGGAATATTGAGTTTTATTGCTATTTTTCATGATACCATGTTCCACATAACACTAGCACACTCACTTCTTTTTGAAAATTTTATGGACTTCATGGATATTAGAGTGTTTTTAGTGCCATGTGATTTACTTGTGTTTCATGAAAAATATTTTTCTAGTGCAAATTCTTCATTTGGTAGAGTTTTTCAAACTAAGCCTATTTTCAAATCTATTTTTGAAAACCCCTACCATCTATGGGAGGATGGATGGGCGATTATGCCTTGTATGCTTCATTGAAAATCTTTTACCTTGTGCATATGAAGGGTGGTAGGTTATGAGATATATACTTGATTTTATTGTTATGTCAATTGGTGTCATTGAATCGTTTCAATTGGTATCAATATGAACTTATTTTGTATATACTCATATTTTGTTTTCTTATATATATGTATGTATCAATTTCAATTGGTATACTCATTTCTCATACATATATATGATTTCCATGTGCTTAACTCACAAATTGGCTCACATTTTTTTAAAAAGCACAAAGTTTATGATGAAAAATAAATTTTTTTTTCTATTGATATCAAAATAAAAAATGTGTTTTATTAAGAAAGTTCAAAATTTTGTCTTGACAAAGAAATATTCAAAATTTTTGATTTGTATTTCCTATATGCAAGGAGAGCTTAACATCTCTCTTACATATGGATTCATGTTGAGTATATTATAAATTGAGGAGCTTGACAACTCTTCTTTATATGATATACGTGTGTAGGGGGAGCTTCACATCTCCTCTTATGCATTACATAATATGTGTTATGTGAGTTAGGGCTTGTCATCCCTTCTTCATGTAATGCATATGTGTAGGGAAGTTAACTTAGCGTCTTCCTCTTCATGAATGTATATCGCATATAAATCTTATTGATTGATTTGATTTTACCCTCCTTGATTTCCTTATTTTTGATAAAAAGGGGGAGAAAATTTGTTTGATGATTTGAACTTTGAACCCCTTGTTGATGATTGACAAAAAGGGGGAGAAGTATTTGAGTTATATGCATGATTTCCTTAAGGGGGAGAAGTATTTGTTCCTTACTTAAGGGGGAGAAAGATTTTGAGATTTTGAGTTTTTTATACTTGCGCTTTTACTCATGCATAGCAATAATATAATAAGATAAAAGCTTGAGAAAAAGATTTGTGCATTCATTTGCATACATATTTATGTGCTTTAATGTCATATCTATTTATTTCTAGTAATGCATGAGTTAAGGGGAGCTTCTTTGAAGCTTTACTTTAATCCATGCATATATAACTTCATGAGTTTTGTCATCATCAAAAAGGGGGAGATTGTTGGCCCAAAGGCCTATCACTCTAGTTTTGATGATGATCAACTCATGTAGTTATATTTGCTAATGATCTTGTTTAATTAGTGACAGATTCTTTATCAAGATCTTAGTAGGTGCAAAGCTCAACAAAGGATTAAATGTCAAGATTTGGAGCTAGCACGGGGTGATCCAAGGAGCTTTGGATCAAGCTTGGACCAAGTCAAGAAGATGAGAAGCCTTCAAGGGAAGACTTCAAGAAGTTAAAGACTTGTGTCTAGGTATAAGATTTTTATTTGTTTTAGATAAAAATGTAAAGGATAGAATAGATTGGTGGATTGCTCAAGTATATCTTACGCACACACTCTTGATAGAATTGCTTTCATAAAAAGATTTTCATGTTTAGAAAAGAATTTTTATTTGAGAAAAAGATTTTTCATTGGACAAAATACATGTCTTGGTTTTTGATGTTACCTATATACATATCTTTCAAAACCAAGTTTAGTGCTTTATGTCAAAAACTAGATATTTCATCTTGATTGTGTAGTGGATCATATCCATACACACTATGCTTTAAAGTATATCTTGTTTTTGTATTTGATGAAAATTTGGAAAAACATGTTGATATTTCAAAACCAAGTTTAGTGCTTTATGTCAAAAACTAGATATTTCATCTTGATTGTGTAGTGGATCATATCCATACACACTATGCTTTAAAGTATATCTTGTTTTTGTATTTGATGAAAATTTGGAAAAACATGTTGTTTTAGAAAAACAGTTTTTATTATGAGCCAATATTTCCAAGTTACAAAAATAGTCAAATCTTTAATAACATGCCTTGATTTTGTGCAAGCATGTTTCTATATCATAAAACTATTTTTTGTAGAATTTATATGTATTTTTGGGGATTTTATAAAAAGATTTTTATACCAGTTTTCCAGACCAGAACTGGCCTGACAGGCTGGTCCAGTCGACCGGGCGGTCGACCGCACCAAGGGCCGGTCGACCCACGGTTGACCGGACGTGCACAGACGTGCACGCCTGTGTGCACTGGAGAACGGTCGACCGTTCCGGTCGACCGCTTCAGAGAGTCTGCTCTCTGGAAATTCCGGTCGACCGCACCGGTCGACCGACAGAGAAGTAATTCTCTGCTCCAGGTGCGCGGTCGACCGGGCCGGTCGACCGGAGGCTCCAACGGTCAGATTCTTGACCGTTGGCGGTCGACCGGACCGGTCGACCGGCAGTACTGACAGATTCCAACGGCTAGTTTTCTGGCAGCCTATAAATTGGGGTTTTTGTCATTGTTTGAGGCTAAGATTTTAGGAGAGCTTTTGTCCAGTTATTTCCATTCTTTTAGCAGAGTTTTCTCCACAAAATAGAGTGCCAATATTTCCTATCAAAAGGGATTTTATCAAGAGAGTGTTTATTGTGATTTCTTGAGTTTTCCATCAAAGTTCTTTCCTTGATTTCTCACACTACACTTGAGCATCCATAGTTATATCTATCCTATAGGAGTGTTGTAGTGAGAGTTTTGTTAGGTGATCAAGTGTTTAGATCACCAAGATCTTTCTTTGTATTTGAGGAAGCGGGCAAGTGTGCTCGCGGTGTTTTGAGTTCGGGTGCGGACTTGTTGTACGAGGTGCGGCCTCGACGAGCCGGTGGGCTTGTGGTGTGTAAGGGACTTTGGGAGTCCGAGGGCTTGTAGGTGTTGCGGCACCAAGGAGAGATCCGGTTGGATCGTGCATAGTGGAAATCCTTCGTGTGTCGAAGGCGGGGATGTAGAGCAAGTGTGCTCGAACCTCGAAACAAACCCTTTGTGTTTGCGATTGCTCACTCTTGCTCTCTTACTCTTTTTGTCTCACTCATATCTTGCATTACTTTATAGTCTTTATCTCTTATATGCATGATATACCTTTGTGCTCATAATTGCTATACTTGCTTGGGATTGTTATTAACACTAGTATTCAACCAAGAGAGCCAACGCGGCACCTCAACCCATTCAAGGGGAATCTAGAGGAGTTTTTCCAGAGCCTCGCAAGGGGAATTCGGCAACACTCTTGTGTTATACATAAGTGTTCAATTAAAAGAAGTTTAATTTGGTCAACTTAGTTTTTTTTATTCCGCATTATTTGTTCATAAGTGACCATTAGATTAGCCATCACCTATTCACCCCCCCTCTTGGTGATCTTACATTTTTTCAGCCACTCAAAGAAATCTTACACCGACTTGAGAACTTTTTTCCGACCAAACAAAAGATGGCGACTCTGCTGGGGATTTTCTTCTCTACTAACGAGAATGCTACGACGCAAGCCGATGTCTGGCTCCTCGTGAAGACGGTAGAATTTCTTGTCATTTAATTCGACCAAGAGAAGTTTGAGGAGTTTCTTTTCTTAGGCTCTGCCAGCCCTATGGCAATGCGGCAATACCGCAAAATCTCTTCTGAGACTCGCTCTCGAATCTCTTCGGATATTATTCCTGAAGTGGCCCGCACCACCGCTCATAATGTAAAGGGTGCCACTTCTGAAGAAGTTCTGAAAACCTCTCATGCAGCCCATGCTGCCCGGTCAATGTCTCTCAGAAGACCCACAGGGAAAAAGCAGTGGCGCACAACCAAAGAGACAGCAAAGACCAATTCCGCTGCCCTCCTCCTTTCCAAATCCTGCCATTCCAGGTTGCTAGGGGTTCCCAACAATCCATGCAGCTTAACCGGAATGTTGAACGTCGATGAAGGCGCCGCGATCGTCGATAACAGATTGAAGATTCTGCAGAGACAATCTATTGTGCAGATTCAAAACGCGAGGTTAATACCCGTGTTTCTTGTAAGCGACGTGAGACTCGCATTTCTGTCCCAGAACGCGAGTCATGCGTTCTTCAATGACGCGAAGTTCGCGCCCAACGCGAGACCCGCATTTTGACGGTTCCAAAATGTGAGGCCCGCATTCTTCCACAACGTGAGGCCCACATTTTTGACTCTAAACGCGATGGCTGTGTTTCAGCTCAATGCAAGGTCTACATTTCAACAAAGAAACGCGAGACCTACGTTCAGCCAAAAAACCCTCACCCCCAGGGGTTCGAGACTAGTTCCTTAGATGTCCCCTCAACGACCTGAGGGACTACTTGACAAGGAAGAGGAGAGTCCATCAGATCGCCCCTCGATGCCACTGCGAGCAACTAATCTCGGTAGTACTCTCTGATTTCCATTGCGGCTTTTAGACAAATAAACCTTCAGTATTTAGCCATTTGTCAGCGACTTCGAATTCAGCTAAAAAATTATGATTCCGAAAGAAGAAATCATTCTCTGATGTCGAGTATCTAGAAATGACTGCAAATATGGTGGGGCCGAGTTTCACACCAATCAAGTCCAAGGGAAAGCAACTGGCTGTTAGCTCAGAAGAGTCGGATGCTGATCAATCTCTAGGTTTGAAAGATATCCTTATCGAACCTGTATAGGTCACCGACACACTCGGACCCGCACAGGAACGATCGCCCTAGTCGACCATAATTGTTGGCTAGGGGGATTGAGGTAAATGATGAGTATTCACCATCATCGAATCCCAGTCTTCGAATTTCAGGTCGGGGACAACCGTTTTTGTTTACATGGCTGGAACTCTTGAAGAGATGGCCAAGTGATTCGAAGAGTAAGCCCGAGTCCAACATGAGCAATTCATATGATTCGAGCTCAGTAAGAATCTATCGACACCCTTAAACAGATGTTATCAGAACTGCTTAAGGATAAAAAAAGGCTGAAGGCCAAGACTCCTTCCAAGAAGTCCAAGGGCAAACGGAAGAAAGGGGAGAGCTCATTCTCTACGAACACCAAAAATGAAGAGCATTTCGACTCTGAGCTACCCAAGTTTTCATCTGAAGAGGAGGATAACTCAGAGAATAGGAGCACTCATTCAAAAAGGATGAGCAAATTAGAGCAACGCCTTGAGGCTTTCGCCAACCGAGACGGACTCCAAGAAGTTGGGATAGTACGACCCTATCCAGCAGAGTGGGATACGGCTCCCTACCCTCCCAATTTCAAGGTACCGACCCTTCATACTTTCAACGGTACAAGGTCACTGAACTGACACGTATACTATTTCAAATGCTAAACTGGGAATGTGGTATCGAACGATGCTATTTTGGCTCATTTATTCATTGGCACTCTTAAGGGAATCACCTTTGAATGGTTCATGAAACTTCCTACTAGCTCAATTAAAACATGGGCCGACCTCAAAAAGTTATTTCTGGCTCGTTTCTTTGAGGACGATTTAGAAATTTTGGTGTCGACTCTCTTTACAGCCAAGCAGAAGAAAGGAGAGTCTATCAAAACCTTCGTCGAGAGATTTCAGAGCATGTCACTCTGTTGTCCTAGTGGCATGACCCAGTCCACACTGGTCGACATGCCAGCACAATCTGGAAACTTCCCTACTCGCTCAAATGAGGGTGGCTGAATGTCACACTTGAAAGCAGTTGGTGCTACAAGGCGAACAGGCAGAAGAGATCATCACCCGGGTCAGGGCTGAAGAAAAAGATTGCAAGCTGAGACCCGACAAGTTAATGCGACACGCACCATAGTTATCTTCTCAATCGAGAAGAAGTGATACTTTGAAAATGGAAGTCAAATCACTTTCAAAGACACAGTCAATCAGAGGAGGTATGGCTTCCGAGCAACCATGTGAAATCAGATTGTACTCCTTTAAGGATGAGCACGTGGTCTCTTTATTCAAGTTACTCCAAAAGAGTAACAAACTCAAGCTTCCGAAGATTAGATGCCCTGAAGAGGTGGGGAAGACTGAAGATCCCAACTACTATTTATATCACAGGATGCTGGGATGCCATACCAAGAACTGCTACATCTTTAAATATGTCCTTCAGGCTCTGGTCGATGCAGAGATGTTAAATCTTCGTTCAGAATAGAAGAAGGTGACCGCCAATATGACAGCTTCGTCACCGATTCAATTTGGACGAAATCTTCTGCTAGCATCAACTGGAGTGGTTCCCGTCCCGAAAGGGGAACTTAGAGTGATCAATACTATTTTCTTAATCAGAAGGAGAAAGGTCTTATCCCTATCCCTACTCCTCAAGGAGAAACAATGTGGGTCCATTCTGACATTATCGAAAGCCAACAGTGGACAACTGTCACAAGCAGAATGCCCAGAGGCAAGGCTAAAGCATCCTCCAACAATGTGGTGAGTATTTTTACAAGGGAAAGCGAGGAGGATGTCGCCTCCCTTACTAGTTCGAAGATGAGGAGGCTGCCCTTGTTGGTGACACGGGCACACCTCCCACATCAAAGACTTGATCTGGCAAGCTTAACATAAAATAGTATGGTGAGCCGCTAGCAAACTCTTCACAACCAGCTGAGGAGGCAATCGAGCAGTCCACAAGGTCATCAATGAAAAAGTAGACAAAGTTTTGATATGTTAAAGCTCTTCTGTAAAGCAGTGCGGGACCATCAACTCCCTTCCGTTTTGATATCTTGGCTCAGCTAGCCAACATCCTGCTCGGATCACTCTCTATGAGCTCCTATGGCTTTTCAAGTGTACAAGAGATGCTTTAAGAGAAGCATTAGTAGATGCAAAGGTTTTAGTATCTTAGATTCCTGCTACATGTCAAGAGAAAGATGACAGCTATTGCCACCATGCCTCGAAGCAGCTTCCCTACATCACCTTCACCCCAGAAGACATACAAGTCAAAGGGAAGCATGATATGAAACTGTCCCAATCTTAGTATTTTTCATTATCACTATTGTTACTGATTATCCTTAATCTAAGCGTGGGACCCATCAAGTTACAATACATCAATTTCACTAGCGTCAGCCTACTTATGGTTTCATAACATTCCACGATATATATATATATATATATATAACCTTGGAATGATTTATAGCAAGTTTCCAATAATAATCTGACAACCCGGTATAGAAATCCATAAGCCTACGCATTTCTACTCCATAAGCTCCATGTCATTAATCAAGATTCAACGTCAAGTACGTAACAACACAAGCATTACAATGTATTACAAAAGTTATCAATATAGAAAGTTTTACATAGTATTTCTTAAACAATATACACATAAGATGGGACATGCCAAAAGGTGAAAATGATCTCCCGCTGTCACCTATCCCGCATATTGGCGTTAAGCGGGTCCTTTTCCTTTATCCAAACCTGAAGGTGATTAATATAATAGGTGAGCTCAACAGCTCAGTGAGTAAAACAACAAATATATGCATGACCAATATTTATGTCTATTGGAATTTATTATTAAGATAACAATCGTAATTTGTAATATTTTTATATATTTTAGATATTTGTTGAAAGTCTTGACCATATACAGTGATTGGTCTTATTAGTCGACTTGCCCTTCGTATAGTCGGCTAATCCTGTTACTAGTCAACTTATCGTAAAGCTATAGTCGACTAAGCCCTGTCCAAAAAGATATCTACTCTCTGTTGGCTGCCTGTAACTAAAACTAGTTGACTACTCTTGGTACTAGTCGACTTGTCACCCATTTATAGTCGACTATGTCCTGATAAAAAAGATGTCTACTTACTGTTTGTTACCTGTAACTAAGGCTAGTCGACTAATATTGATTTTCAGAGACTCGCGTACCTGTATCTCACATCTATAGTCAACTTAGCCCTTGGACTAGTCGAGTAATCTAGTTAGAATTTGGCTATACCAGTCGACTCATCACAGAATCTGATTGTTAACGAATTCTTATAGCTTTAACATGCATTTTCCTTCTTAACCATATAAAGAATAAAACAATTTTAATTTTATCATTAACACACTTGTTAAACATGAAGTTAGACTCCCCCTCTTCGGTCACCTCCGGTTAAACCCGGTTCCTTCCTCCTATACGTTATTCAATGTAATATTCTCCCCTTCGGTCACCTCCAGTTCAACCCGGTCCCTTCCTTCTATACGTTATTTAACGTAATATTCTCCTCTTCGGTCACCTCCGGTTCAACCCGGTCCCTTCCTCCAAATATGTAATAATTATAACTTTTATATAATAACAACATGCAAGGATTTATAAAGCAATATCAACATAAATAATTTTCATGATTGTTACTTTATATTATGCCAACATTATGGAAGTCATTAACATGTATAAGTAACAACTTGCTAAGTTAACAACATGCGAGGCTTTTCAAGGTAACCACACTTTCTATCATCTTAATTTATGCGTAACCGTATATATGCATAAAATCAATTATTACATTTATTCACAGAATTATTTCTTCTTAAGAGGCATGTATTTGACTACCATGTATACACACAATAAAATTATCAATCATGCATAATGGTAAGCATATATGGAAATAGCTACAGCATGTTTACCATAGGATTGTCTATAATGCATACTTAAAATCTAGAAACCATACACATGTATTATCATTCAAATCCACATCCACTTATAACTTAGCAAATCTACTTTACTTCAAACTTGACAACTACCTATTATTAATTTGGAGTTGGATGTTCTACTCACTCTTGAAGAGAATACCCCCGTTTATCAAGCTGGTTACCGGCTATATTAGAGTCTACAAGACCATAACAACATCATTAGTAGTTTGTAATTGAAAGAGTATAAGAGGGATGTAGTAGGCTTAAGGATTGCTTCCTTCTTCAATCAAAATCACCCTCCTATCTTGCTAACCTAGGCCAACCTTGTCTTCAAGAATTATCCCTCTAAGGTGATGTTAGATCACCACTTCTCCATGATCTAATAGGTCTTTGGAGGAGATAATAAAGGTAAAGGAAAGCTTTTTAGCATAAAGGAAGGAAAGGAAGAAGAGAGAGTGAATGAGAGAGAGAGAGGAGTGAGTGAGTGAGTGAATGGAAAATGGAGGGAAACAAATTGGCTGCTGCTATTTCTTGGCCGGCTGCAAAAGAGGAGGGAGGAAAACTTTTGGAGTTGGAAATGAAGAGAGAGAGAGAGAGAGAGAGAGAGAGAGAGAGAGAGAGTGTGTGTGTGTGTGTGTGTGTTACCAAATGAGAATTTTTCTCCCTATTTTTACCCTTTTATACTGTTTGGTACGGAGAAGAGACGTTCGGTGTAAGATTTCCTTGAATCAATTGAAAGGTTACAACAAACTTATACTCCGACTACAAGGGAGGGGAGATGCTGAGTCTTGGATCCCCCCTTTGTTTAGTGCTGGGTTCTTCAGGTGGCGATGGAAAGTGAATCTTATTTTTCGTTGACCGGGTGAACGTCGAAAACTTTTGGGGATCTTCTCTTCGGATGGCGGACGGAGTAACGCAGCTCTGTCAGCCAGAAATCTCAAAGAGATTGTAGGCAGCAAAGACTAACTTGTACGCAGCAAGTTGTTTGAAGGGTTGGACTCTCTTTCCTCCTCTTTGGAAGCTCTAAAGTCAAGCTCTTTTTCTCTCAAAGTTCTTCTCTCCGAAAATCCGACCCCTTCTTCATAGCAACGGGGCTATTTATAGAGGTTTCAGGAGCGTACGTGCCTCCTAAAAAACACTCCATAATGGGGGCTAACTTTCCCCGTTATGTGGGCCGTGATTGGCCCCGAAACCGGGACAGTTACAACTGAGGCGCGGGTTTCGACCCTCGCGCCTTGGTGCGGCTGAGACGCGGGTTTCGACCCTCGCGCCTTGGTGCGACTGAGACGCGGGTTTCGACCCTCGCGCCTTGGTGCGGCTAAGACGTGGCGTCTGGAGTTTGGGACTCTGCTTTTGACGACTTGTCTTTAATGATTTTTAGACAGCCTACAGAACCCCCTCCAAAGTTTTCGATATTCCGCGGTTAGCTGGACAGATTTCGAAATACTTTGGACTTTAGCTGAATTCGCCCTTCTCGTGATTGGACTGACAATGATCTGAGCTTGATCTTGTCTGGACTATGGTCTTCGTGAGTGTACTGTGGAACTCTTTGAAGCCGCCAAAACTGATCGCATGGAGTATCTAGATACACAGTCTAAACCTCCCCGATGCTTTAAGTTTGTCGTTGGTGTACTTTAAAGCAGAGGTGGGCAGTCGTCTGCTTGTGCCAGTATGCTTTTGAACTGAATTACAGAAGCAAGGACTACACGCTAGTTCTGTGGACGCAGGGGTGATACTGCTTTAGGGATGACAACGCGACTGTTACTGCATGAGGCAGACGCGATTTTGGCTGAGTTGAAAGGGCGCGTCCATCGAAGGGACGCATCTTTAGAGATGAAGACGCGACTCTTGGATGCGAATCCGTGTCGTGAGTATGCTGCCATGTGTCCCGTAGAATTGAGGGGACATCTACTTTTTGGCGTGCGAACTTCACGCTGCATTTAATACGCTGTCCACGCCTCAGGCGGTAATTGGGCGTCGAGTCAAGCGCCGCGTATCTTTGCGAATCACTGTGCCTATAAAAGGCAACAGTCTTTCAAGAGTCATCATTAGACTCTCCTTCGTCTTCGTGTGCATCCGTTAGGGTTTTGAGAAAGGAGCTTCCTTTGTCCTCTTTTCCTTCATCTAACATTAGATCTTTGATCGCAATGGCACCAAAGGCCAAGCAAACTGCTTCATCTTCACGGGCAGTCATCGCTGAGACTCAAAGGGGCGGTTCCTCCATGCAGGAAGCTCCTATTTCAGGTATAAAGCCATCGGGCTTAATTCCCACCATTAAAAGGGTTTATAGAGTTCTCTGAACTCTCAGACTCCTCTTTTAAAATTGATCCGCCAACGCGGGCTCGAGCCCATGTTTGATCTTCAGACGCGGCTCTTGAGTCGATAAACAAGGCGCAGGTTTGATGACCCTTGCTGCTTTTATCTGCTCGAATCTGCGTCTGCTTGTTGAACACAGGGCCCCAGTAAGCCTTACGTTTCAGATTCAACACTTAGAATGTTTCTAAGTATGAAAGATTCGGACACAGATTTCTTATGACTCTTGAGTCTTGTGAAATCAGACGCTGGTCTTCATGAATCTTGCGTCTGAGTCAAGTACTTAGAGATTTTTCATAAGTCCCGGATTTTTAAAACGCGGGCTCCAGGCTAGCCTCGCGATCTTCGGGTCTGGACGCAGATTTTGATGATTGCTGCGTCTGAGTTTACTTCTGCGTTTGAGTAGTGAGCACTTGATCATTTCTTTCAGATTTCTGATCAAATGTCGTTTCCTTTTGCAGTGCGATATTCCGCTGATCCTCTCTCCAAGAAGTGTCACTTCGGGCACGTAGGTGGTGCTGACCGCAACTTAACCTTTGTGTTGCAAAGGACTGCTCCTATGACTGCTGATAAGCCGAAGGGGCGAAGGGAGAGGCTCTCCAAAGTCGACATGGCGACACTCCGGGAACTTATGACTGACGCAGAATTTAAGACGGATTCGCGCATTCCATTGAAGAAACCCGTCTTTTTCTTTGGCGACAATATTGGCGAGGGTGGTTACGTCTTGCATGATGGCGACTACAAGTGGCTTCGCCAGATAGGGGATAGGAAATTCTTTCTTCCAAATATGGGGAGAATGTATCCCCTATCCTACCTTCAGCACATGTCTGTCCCTCGGGCAATGGAATGGGATCTTTTCCGATCTGTTCCTAGTGTCTCTCTTGGCATACTGGGCGCCAGGAAGGTGCACTCGGGTGGACACGAGAGGAAGATCTTTGGTTTATTTTCTGGATTATTCAGGTCCGATTACCCAGTAGGAGAAACCCCTCAGCTCAGCACTACCTTTATTAATCAATTCATGAAGGTAGGGGGTGATTTTCTCACTGACTTTCGCCCGCTCGGGTGGGTTCATTCCACTGACAAGTACTGGTGGGGAAAGATGGTGAGCTTTGTCCTCGCTGAACTTGGAGGTCTGTTGGACCAAGTGGGACTGTACCAAGCGGTCAGGGCTGTGCAATATGGCATCTCACAGAATTCCCAAAATTTCTTCGGGATCCTGGAGCACTACGACCCTTCGACGGGGACGTTCTTCACCCCGGTTGGAGAAATGGGGCTTGCCCTGCATGAATTATATAAAGTCTCGGGGTTGGTAATGGGAGATTCTCCTTATGAGGATTACGTCCCCACCTCTGAGGAGCTTCATCTCTTGAAGAAGGAGTGCCCTCGTGTATATGACACCTACTGGGAGGTGCTGTGTCATTTCCACATCTGCGGTCAAATAACTTACTGGAGGGCTAGGAGAGTTAAGCAGCTGTCTTGGGTGAGCTACTTATTTAACGGCATCACTGAGAAAGATCACTCAGTGACCAGTCTGGCTCCCAGCTCTGGCGAAGAAATCGCCGAAAGAATCGACGCCTCTGTGAGTTCTTATACCACAGAGTCGAACGAAGACACTTTCAAACCTGACACGGTTTTCGAAAGTTTCCATCACCAGGCCCAGATTCCCATTTCTAACCGGGCACTGCTGGCGGGTTTCCTCATGCTGTGGTTGAAGCGTTGTGTAGTGCTGACACTGCCGCATGAGGTGATTGTTGCCGACGTGGTGTATCCGGCGGTGCTGCTGGCCTATGGTAGGTCCATAGCTCTCCTTCCGGCAATGGTGGCCGGTATCCAAAGCGGGTTGCGGGCCCTGACTCAGAGCCTGTGCAGGGTGAAGGCCATCGTCGACTCTCAAGGTAAACCGGAGGTCGATTCAGAGGGAAGGCCGAGAGTGAAGACCCCTAACCCTCGGATCGAGCTTCCCTACACGTACTTAATAGCTTAGTACGTGATGCACTGCCCCTCACTGATGACGCCAGTGTCCCGATGCGAGGGGTTTGTCCCCTTTGTGCAGCGGCTGAAGATTACAGATGCTGCTTATGGGGATAAGTTCGCCGACATTGTGGGTCCGGACGACTTCACGAGGCTGCCATCGGGAGTCTTCTGGTGGCTTATCAATATCCGGCCCGGGTATCTGCTCTTCCGGTAAGGGAATTCGTGCACGATCGAGCCTTATATGCCGAATCGTTTCGCCCGACAGTTCGGCTATGACCAACTATATGTCGGTAACCCTAACGCTCAGCTTGCCTTCAGTGGAAATCTATTTGAAGGTGCTCGGGCTTGGTATTACAGCGTCGCTGGGGGGACACAGGCTCTTTTCCGTTTACCTCATAAGACGCCGAACTGCTATGCAAGCCTTAGCTTCTGCACCTGGTATTTCCAAGCTAGCAAGATGCCTGGCTACTCAATGGAGCGTTCATGCATTAAAACCATTAATGCGTCCTATGAGGAGAAGGTGGCGTCCAACAAGCGCTCGCGAGGCCTTGATGAATATCAGGCGGCTCAGAGGGAGGCCAGAGGGGAGCCTAGAGTAGCAGTACCCAGGGAGCAGTCTGCCAGAAGGCGTCGACAGGCGGTGCAAAAACGTCCTCATGGCATTACTCTCCAAGCTGAGCCTTCTTCTACTTCCACGGCTGAGCCTTCTCCGAAGAAGGCCAGGAAATACTTGGCGGCTGAAGAGACCGTCCCCTCCGGTATCGAAGAGCAGAGGGAAGAAGAGGAGGAGGAAGATGATGCCCCCTTGTTCGTACTCATGGATTGCGCAGCAAAGGCCCCGTAATTTTAGAAGAAGGGGAGCTTACTGATGAGCCCGTGGCAATTGATGAGGCTGAGCAACTTGAGGCTGACCTGGTGGGAAGGAGTGATGTTGAAATTCCAGGGGTCTCAACTCAACCAGGGCCTTCTTCGGCTTATGATAGGAGAGATGAGGCACAACAGCCTGGGTCTCCTGTCGTATTGATGGCCAGCTTGAGGGTAGTTGATCCCAGCCCTACTACTGGGGTATTTAGTGGTAAGGCCTCAATTGCCGAGGCTTCTCGCGTTGAACTATTGTCTTCATCGTCCGAAGTTGACGAATATGATTCAGGCGATGAAGTCGATTTTGGTGATGAACCCGCTCTTCCAGATCCGAGCAAATTCTCACATATCTCGGAGGAAGAGATATACGGGTGTGATCCGGTGACGGCGTTATCACAAGCGGCAACTGCTCCTGCAGAAGGTACTCTTATCGTCTTGTTGACCCGGTTTCCCTTTTTAACTAGGGAACAGGTTCTGACGTTTTCCCTTTATGCTGCAGGGTTGGCCGTGGACAGTGAGGCTGCGACTTCCTCCCATATCGAGGAGATGATACAGGAGCTGGCCCAGCAGGAGGGTGTTGAGGCTGCTGCTGAGATGCCTCACGAGAGGATAATTATTGAGGTCGGGGAGACTTCAACCTTGCAAGATTTGCCCAGGGATCTGCCGTCTTCGGACCCTCGGCTTGGTAAGAAAATATTGACGCTTTGAATATTTTTCTTTTATTGTCATGACTAACGTTTTGGTGCTTTGCAGAGAGTGCTGAGGAAGCTCAGGCAGAGGACTTGGTAGTCAGCGTCGACTCAGCAGAGGCAGCCAGCGTCGAGCCCGCAGGTGGTACAATTCAATCCTCGACTAAGGGTTCCGGAGAAGCCAGGTTCGCTGCTACTTCAGCCGCCGTGGAGGCTGCTATGACGGCAACCGCCCCGGAAGTGCCGGTGACCATCTCAGCTTCTGTCGCGCCTGTTGTTGACCCTACTCCTGCACAGGATGTGTTGATTCCCTTCCCTCGCCCTGTGATAGAAAGGGGATCTGGGAGTACATCAGCGGAATTCTCCTCGGCCGGAGATATCATGGAAGAACTGACACGTCAAATGGTGCAGCAGTTCTTTACTTCTATGCGATCGTGTATTGATCTCATCCTCTCTGGGGGCAGTTCTTTCGAATTTGCCTGAATGCTTCTTGAGAATTTGATCGAGAACATTGGTCATACTGGAGGTCCTTCACAGGCTAGGGCGTGTCTGCTGTTGGTGGAGCAGTTGGGGAGTGATTTGAAAGAGCTTAAGTCTTTGGAGGACACCGGCTCAGTTCACGAGGCCCGGGCAACCTTGACTAGGCTTCTCGCTGCTCAAGAACAGGAGCGGAAGGAGATGGAGGAACAAATAGCCGAAGAGACTCACCATCTCCAACATTTTCAGGCGGACCATCAAAAGCTGATTAGCGATTCAAGGGAATCTGAACTCGTCATGCAGAGCGCAGAGCAGGTTATCATCAGTGCTCGGGCTACCATAGCCACAGCAGAAGCCTTGATTGCAATCAATGAGCAGAAGCTTGCCACTACCAGGAAGAAGCTGGAAGGGTTGGAGGCTGCCAAGATGCAGGTTGAAGAAAACCTCTCCACTCACTCCTCCAGGTTGGAATTCCTACGAGCGCAGCTGGCTGCGAGGAGATTTTTGTCCGAGGAGGAGTTACGGGTCCAGGCTCTCATGGAGGCTGAGAAAGTACGTCAGCACGATATACATCGCCTCCGAGAACAAATCTGTTCTTTGGCTAATCAAGACTGTTAGCCTCCCCTTTTTTTTAGGGACAGCACACTCAATTCATCAAGAGTGTTTGTATCACTTTTATCATTTTTGGCTCAAATAATAAAAGTCTCTTAAAATTTTGCTCCATCTTCATTGTCCCACTGTAGATGAATCTAATTTCTTAGCAGCAGTCTTTGGCTGTGATCTTTGATTGGCTGTGAATAATGAACTTAGGTAGAACTAAGTTCTTGGGAGGAACGCGGCTCTGATTTATAGGGAGACGCGGTCCTGAGAAACGCGACTCTGACTTGTCCATTGAGACGCCGTTCCAGTTGGCGCGAAGGACGCAGCTTCGGGTGCGGCTCCCTAGCCGCAGCCCTTAACTCTGCCCAAGTGCAGAATTCAGGATGTCGTGAGGACGCGGTCTTATGCTCCTCAAAACTGACGCATAGATATGAGGACGCGGCAGTGGGTCCTTGACCTGGTGCAAACTCAAATTGAGTTTATGATAGGAACACCATTATCATTTCGCCATGTAGACGCAGCTTCAAGATACTTGTGAATGCCATGGGCCTTCTCCGTTGAGGACACAAGTCTCAGGACGCAGCTTTCCACTTTTATGTGATTTCCAAGCGCGACCCCCAGAAGGGGTCCCTTTTACTGTGAAGGGATGCAACTTTGAATCACTCTGAGAGACGCGGCTACGGTTCTCTTGGCTGGAATGAAAAGGGACGCCATTTTCGGATTCGCAAAGGGGACGCCAGTTCCTGGACGCGGCTCTCGGGCCTGCGTTTGGTGCAACTTCCCAGGCGTTACATGCAGCTTGTCATAAAGATTTTGTTGGATCTTTAAATGTCCAGTCGATGTTGACGATTGGGGACTCGTATCATCCGATATTTCCTGACGCGGCAGTCTACGCGTCAGCCCTTCATTGGGCTTAAGCATTAATGCCTTTAAATGCCAGACTGGCACTGGCGGTTGGAGACTTGCGTCTTCGATGCTTCCCGAAGCGACAGTCCACGTGTCGCCCCTTTATTGGGCTTTGGCATGCACGCGGGAATTAAAGCTGACGGTTCTGATTAGCGAGCCATTAATCACAGGCTTCGTGGTTTGCCTATAAATAGGGTTCAGCTTCACCTTTTAGCAGTTCATTACTTAAACTGCTTTCTTTGAGAGCGAATGCTCTAAGAGATCTTGTCTTCTCCCTTCAAGGACTTCATCAGGGATTTGCCTCCATGGACGAAGACGACCCAGAGCTTTCATGCTTCTGTTTAGCCTTTTCAGAAGATTACCACTGTCAAGTGATTTCAATAACAAAAAGCGTCTCCTTGAACACCTTTTATGTCTGCACTTTGATGCAGAAAGTTCAACTTTTAATAGAGGCCTCTGCGGGTATGACTTCCTGGTTTTGCCATGAAATTTTCAGCCCAACCGAGTTTCAGTTTTGATATCTCTTAAAGAGATTCATCTTCTTGACCTTCTTCTGAAGTCCAACTGGTGTACCCATCTTTTGGAAGTTGCACCGTTTAGAAAATTCTGACTTAAGATTTTCTGGATGCGAGTATAATGGACTTTTGCACCTGGACCATGGGCTTTACATACAGAGCTCGCGTCTGAGGCTGTTGACTTAGATCAAAGGTTTCAGGATTGAATTTTACAACCCCTGTTTACCAAACAGGGAGATGGCAATTTTCGCGTCTCGAACTTTAGACACGGGTGCAAAACTAGACTGCGCTCGAACTCTGTGTGTTGTCACAGTTTTGATCGCGTCTGTTTCTGCCGCCGCAGAAGTTTGGTTCGCTGCGCGGGTCATTCCTGCGTTTGGAGATCTCAGCAATAACTGCGTCTGTCACTTAGTTTTTCTGTTGAAGTATACTAAGCTTCAGATCTTTTAATTTTTGTTTGCTTCATGTAGGTAGGCTTAATCATCTTTTTTCATATTCGCTGGGCCCTTGGGAGAATATATCGGCCAGCGAACTTGGTCGATGGTCGACCACAGGAGAAGAAGTCATGGCTCCCGTCTTCGGGAGACGGGGATCGTACCCTCGCCAAGATTTCTTTGGATTCAATGCACCAGTCATGCTTCTTGGCATGGCATGGTCAGAGTGAGGATGGTGGTGGATATAGTGGTGGGTATGATCTTGGATTCTCCCTTCACCTACCCCAGAAGTGACATCGATGAAAACTCCGTGCTCATTGGATGACTTTCTGGTGGTGGAGATATTCATCAACGAAGGATCATACCCCGCCGCTTCGGATGGTCAGGTGGAATCAGAAGATTCTGCTGCCTTTTGACCTCAAGAAACACCATTGTTCTCGGACAATCAGAGGCTTCTTCGATGTTTACATCATGCATCATGGTGCAACCAGCTTCCGATCGTCGCCACAGTGTTCAATCCTACTTTGGCGCCCTTCCAAATATCTTGTACTTGGAGTTGTGAGCAGCTTCAAGGAGTGAGTGCAACCTTTGAGAGAGAAAGAGACTACTTTGTACTCCTTTATTGTAACACTCAATCTTATTGTATAAGAGAGCGTTTTGTATCACCTTCATATGCCTGGATATAAATAAAAGCGACACATTCCTTTTTGTCTTCTTCTGTTGTCTTGAACTCCCTTTTTGTATTGAAAGTCAGACGAATAGAAGAAAGAACCTTTGACCTGTCAAAATTATGATAATAATCTTAACGAGTCAAATTTTGTAGAGAGAGATCCTATTTCAGGAACTCAGCAATGCTGTCAGAGGTGTGATATTAACTTAACAGAGATAAGAAACTTTTGTGGACCTGCCAATCTAAAACGGAGAATGACAAGCTGAATTTGTACCCCAAGGGAGGATGAGCTTTTATCAGAGGTTTGGGATTAACTTGATTTAAGATCAGCTGGAGAGTTAATGAAAACACTGTTAAGGGTGTAATATTAACCTAACAATGTTTTTAAGTGGACTTGTTATTCTGTTGACGAGAATAACAAATGAGGCTAGATTCGCGGGGGATCTAGGAAAGTTTTTACCGTTAGAGGTGTGATATTAACTTAACGGGTTGAAAGTTGTCTTGCCAGAAGTGTGATGTTAACTTGACAAGGATGTGAGTCAGAGGTATGATATTAACTTGACTCAGAAGCATTTCAGTTTTCACTTGGGAAAACTGAAAGTGTCACTGTCATAGGTGTGATGTTTAACTTGACAGTGAGAGTAATGCTAGAGGTGTAATTTTGAACTTGGCATTAGTCATCTCGACTTTAATAAGGAAGTCCGAGGGAAAGTCATGGCTTTAAGTGTATTGTTGAACTTAGCAATGACTTGAAAGGTAGAGGTGTAGTATTAACTTAGCATCGTTCATTTCAGCTTCGATATGAAAGTCTGATGGAAGGTAACTGTCAGAGGTTTAATATTGAACTTGGCAGCAACTTGATTACTGTTAGAAGTGTGATATTAATTTAAACAGTAATTTGTCAGAGGTGTGGTATTAACTTGACAAAAATTAGTTTGCGATAAGAGCAATTTGAGGATCTGTCATTCTATTAATGAGAATTGACAAGTGAAGTTTGAAGAGACAGAGGTATAGTGTTAACTTGGCAAATTTGAAGTCTTGCTGCTCCACGTAGAGTTGACAAGTAAAGTTTGTACTCGACAAGGAGTATTGAGAATTTTCATTACCAGAGGTATAGTGTTAACGTAGCAACGATTGTATTTTGTAGACCTACCATTCTGTGGGTGAGAATTAGTAAGAGATTTTTGGAGGAGAGGGTGGAATTACATTCATTTAGGATTTTTAACAAATTCTCAGCTATCAGATTTGAGGTGCCTTTACCAACTACCGTTTGAGTTGGGCTAGCCATGCTATTCCCCCCAGCATAGTGAGTTGTCGAAGACTTATGTTGGGCTTAGAAGCCAACATTTTCCTCTATCCTTAGCCGTCGGAGGCGTTGGATCCAAGGGGAACATGTCCCTTAGGATTTTTAGCAAATCCTCAGCTGTCAACGGGTTTGATATGCCTTTATCAACTACCGTTTGAGTTGGGCTAGCCATGCTATTCCCCCAGCATGATGAGTTGTCGAAGATTTATGTTGGGCTTAAAAGCCAACATTTTCTTCTGTCCTTAGCCGTCGGAGGCGTCGGATGTTAATGAAGAAGCTCTTCTTGTTTTGATCAGAGGTGTACTTTTAACTTGATCGGTAGAGGAGTACTATTAAGGATAGTACTTCTTCAAGAATCTGCCATTGATCGGCATCATGAGTGTATCGCCATTTGAGATTATGAGGCGATATGATCCATTTGAGTAGACTGACTCTACTACAAATGGTCCTTCCCATTTGGGCTGAAATTTTCCTTTTGTCTTATGTGTCATTACCATAGATCTTCTGACGGTTAAGACAAGATCGCCTTTCTTGAAAGTTTGCACTTTGACTTTCTTGTTGAAGGCTCTGGTAATCCGGGCTTGGTAAAGCTCAATTTGTTGTTGGGCCTGCACGTTTATCATCCAAGGCTTCCAATTCTTGGAGTCGCTGTCTATGCTTCTCCTCATTTGTCATCTCTGCTGTCAGGGCGACGCGTAGAGATGGAATTTGGATTTCTAGTGGAAGCACTGCTTCACACCCGTATATCAAAGAAAATGGTGTAGCTTTAGTTAAGGTTCGAACAGTTGTGCGATAAGCCCATAAGCATTCACCCAGCTTGTCGTCCCAGTCACGTTGACTTTTCGAGATGAATTTCTTGAGAAGCTTGCCAATGGTCTTGTTGAAAGCTTCTGCGAGACCATTAGCGGCGGGGTAGTATGCCATTGAGGACACACTCTGGATTCTGAACTTGGCGTAGAACCTTTGGAAAGCCTGACTGATAAACTGGGGTCCGTTGTCGTGGACGATTCGTCGAGGTACACCAAAACGGTAAATGACATGATGTTTGACGAATTTGATCACGTCTGATGACTTTACCTCCTTCAAGGGAATGGCCTCAGCCCATTTGGAGAAGTAATCGGTTATGGCCAAAATAAACCGCTGTCCTTTTGATGATGGAGGGCTGATAGGGCCAACTACATCCATCCCCCACATTTCGAATGGCCAGGTAGAGGTCGTAGGGTGAAGATACCCTGGTGCCTGATGGATGAAATCGCCATGTATTTGGCAGGCGTGACATCTTTTGGCATAATTAATGGCATCAGCGATCATCTTAGGCCAATAATATCCCAGCCTTTGGAGTTGGTATCCTAGTTTTGGGCCAGGTTGATGGGCTCCACACATACCGTCATGGGCTTCTTTCAATATTTCCTGTGCCTCTTTTGGTGAAAGGCAGCGGAGCAAGATCCCGTCGTGCGATCGATGATACAATGTTCGTGTAATCGCATTATAGTAGAATTTAGGGGCTTTCCTTCGAATGGCAGCCGCTTCTTTGGTGTCCTCAGGCAAGATGCCATACAGGACATAATCAATGTAGGGGAATCGCCAGTCTCTAGGCTCTGGACCGATTGACAATTCCAGCGCTTCTTTGTTTTGAGAATCTCCTGTTGGCTCCTGGTAATCCTCAGGAGCAATCCTCGGGCAATACAGGTCGTGGCTGTGGACAAATATCTTCTCTACTGTTCCAGCCGGTAGAGCTAAAGAGGCAGCGAGAGATGCCAGTGCATCTGCATGCGCATTTTACTTGCGTGGTACATGGTCGATGTAGAAGTTTGTAAACTTCCCAGCCATGTGGACAGTTACGTTGTAATAGGG
This sequence comes from Agave tequilana, assembly GCA_038442645.1. Classification (NCBI taxonomy): domain Eukaryota; kingdom Viridiplantae; phylum Streptophyta; class Magnoliopsida; order Asparagales; family Asparagaceae; genus Agave; species Agave tequilana. The sequence goes on along the minus strand of JAVJIF010020360.1, from coordinate 35,527 downwards.
TACTAGGTCTTCATGTCTGACTTCATACTCCTCGCGAACCTGGCTAACGATGAGTTTGGAGTCACCATATGCCTCGAGATTTTTAACGCCAATCTCATCGGCGAGTTGCATCCCAATCAAAAGAGCATTGTATTCCACCACATTGTTGGAACACGGCTCGGTTAATGAGACAGCTCGAGGAATCACATAGTTCTGTGGGGAGACGAGTACTACTCCTACTCCTGCCACTATGTGTCCTTTTGGGCTCATTCTCGACGCCCCATCAAAGAAAAGTTGCCACACCTACCTTTCGAAGGATGTCTTGGTCTGGCAGGCTTCAGCGACCTCGTCTGGGAGATCTTCGTAAAGTTGGGCTGCCCTCGGATCTGGATGCTCAGCCAGGAAATCCGCCACCGCTTGACCCTTCACGGCTTTTTGTGATAAAAAGTGCATTTCATATTGGGATAGCAATATGGCCCATTTTGCCAGCCGACCATTTAATGATGAAGGCTTTGTCATGAGTAACCTCAAGGGGTTGACTTTTGATATGACGTTTATCGTCTGGCCTACCAAATAGTGTCGCATTTTCTGAATAGCAAACACCAATGCCAAACATTCCTTCTCGATCGGGTTGTACCGATGTTCGGCTCCGATCATTGTTCTACTCAAATAGTAGATTGCTTGCTCTCGTCCCTGATCATCATTCTGAGCTAGTAGAGCTCCTAAAGAATGATCCATCGCTTGGACGTATATCAGGAAAGGTTTTCCAGACACCGGAGCTATAAGGACTGGCGGTTGTGTGAGGTACTGTTTAATTTCCTCAAATGCTTGCTGGCAAGCGCTGTCCCAAATGAACGAAACGCCCTTCTTCATTAATTTGGAAAAGGGTTGGCATCTCCCGGATAGATTTGAGATAAACCTTCGGATATACGCCAATCGTCCTTGCAATCCCCTGAGCTCCTTGAGGTTTCTCGGATGTTGCATCTCCTGGATAACGCGAACCTTTTTCGGGTCCACATGAATCCCCGTAGAGGTTACTATAAACCCTAGGAATTTTCCACTGGCCACCCCCAGGAAGGACTTGGTGGGGTTCATCTTCAATTGATGGGCCCGCATGATGTCAAAGACGACCTTTAGATCAGTTATATGATCCCCTTTAACACGGCTTTTCACCGCGATGTCGTCCACATAGCATTCCACCGTTTTGCGCATGTGCTCGTGAAAAATGACATTCATAGCCCTTTGATATGTCGCCCCCGCATTCTTTAGTCCGAAGGGCATGATGGTGTAGCAGTATACCCCCAGTGGTGTCCTGAAAGAGGTATGTTTCTCGTCGTCAGGATACATTTTAATTTGATTATATCCTGAGAATCCATCCATGAAGGACATTCGCTCGAATCCACATGTGTTGTCAATCATAACATCTGTGATTGGCAGTGGGAATTCGTCTTTGGGACAAGCCTCATTTAGATCATGAAAATCAATGCAGATCCGGATCTTTTCATTCTTTTTAGCAACGGGGACGATGTTGGCTACCCAGTCGGGATGTTGTTCTTCCCTAATGAAGCCAGAGTCTATAAGCTTTCTGACTTCTGATTGAATTGCCTTCATTACTTCTGGACGGAACCGGCGCTGTTGTTGTTTGACGGGTTTTACGTCCGTATTAATGTTGAGGCGGTGCATAGCCACTCGAGGATCAAGTCCAGGCATATCCTCGTAATTCCAGACGAAGACATCTATATATTCTTGTACAAGAGATATTAGATCCTTTTTCTCCGAAGGTGACAGGTCGTCACTTATGAAGATGGGCTTAGGATTAGCCTCATCTCCTAGATTGATCTGAACAACCTTATCTTCTGTGGGTGGCTCGCGCTGTTCGAAGCAGGGATCCCAAAGATTGTTTAAGTGTTTGATCCAAGGATCTGCATCGGATTGGATCATTTCCTCATCTCCGTCTTCCAGGTGGCTTGTTGAAACCATGTTCACTGAAAGTTCTCCGAAGATGTTGCTGACACTAGCATCTGATTCCCACGAGGACGTGCCCGATGAGCAATCATGGCTCAATGTCTCTTCAGAGTCAGAGGCTGATGGGATCAGAGTTAACACATAGCCCAACCCCCTGCGAGTCCGATGATAATAATCGGGGGTTTTCCCTTTCGGTACAAAAGATCGAAGTAGCGTTCTCCTTCCTTTGCCGAAATTCAACCCTGGTCCGCTTGTCAGATCATACCTCATGCTTCCCATCATTCTGAGTGCCTTTGACTCATAATGACCGAATTGAGGGGATTCCTCTTCGTCTTCTGACTCTTCATGGGACATTGGTTCGGATTCAACTCGTCCGAAAAGGATTGGTCTTTGGCCTTTCCGTCTTGCTGGAACCATGAATATTGATTCTTGCGCATCGCCGACATTTCGATAGGTTTCGAAGGATGATTTTACCGGTACATGCAATGATGTCAAAGCATCCATTGCCGACCAGAGATCGTCGTCAACTTCGGTACTAGTGTCTGACGGCACTGAGTCAGAAGCAAACACAGAGAAATACGCCAAATCTAAATCTTCATTAATATACCATCCGCCTACATCGTCAGAGGTATTATCAACATCGAGCTTATTATTGCCTGTTACAAGTGGGTCTAGTTCCCATATGCATTCTTCTTTTTCCAGCTCGGTGTCGGCTTCATTACCAGAGTCGGGCTCCTCTAGTTGCGGGATTTTGTTTATTTCCACAGATCCCTGATATAGGAGGGATTCTGTGAAATAATTCTCCACTCCCTTGAACGGATACCTTTCGGCAATCAACATTCGCACCTTTTCACTTCCGTCAATGTATTTCATGACTTGGTGGAGAGTAGAGAGAACAATAGAATTGCGATGAATCCACGATCGTCCCAGCAGCAAGTTGTAGGAGGTGTCAGCATCTATGACGTAGCATGTCACCTCTGACTTTAGGTCTCCAATCTGGCATTTGAGCTTGACCTTCCGCATTAGACGGGTACTATTGACATTGAACCTGTAAATAGTAGTCTGGGTGGCGCTCAAACGGTGAGTAGGAATCCCGAGATGTTGCATGACTCGGCGAGGCATAATGCTCAATGCGGACCCGGGATCTACCTGAATGCGGTTCACCTCAGATGATCCAATATACCCTGCGAAATAAAGGGGTCGATCATGTTTCCCTTTGACTTGCATATCATCTGCCGTGAAGGTGATGCAGGGAATATTTTGGGAGGCGTGAAGGCAATCCTCGACATCTTCCTCCTTTGGCCTGATCGGCACATGGGTCATGAAGATCTCAGCATTAGCCAGAGCTTCTTGTAGAGCTTCTCTGGTCGACTTTGATAGCCTAAGAAGCTCATAAAGCGTAATCCGCGCCGGGATGTTGGCTAGTTGAGCCAGGACATCAAAGCGGTAAGGTGCTGTGGATCCTTCCGCTATGTCTTTTGAAAGAACTCAAGAAAACCGAAGTTCTTTCTGTTTTTCCACAGGTTGTTTTGTGGAGGGCTTGGCTGGCTCTGCAGCGGGTCTTGGAGGAGTTACCGCCATTTCATCATACTTCTTCAAATATGACTGCCCTAAACGGGTTTCCGCCACCAGTTGACTGGGTTCTGTGGCTAGGACTATTGTTTCCTCTTCCGAATCGGTCAGCGAGGGAACATCAGTCTCTGCTTCCCGCGAAGAGGCGCATACCACATTACAGGATGTGGCCTTTGCTTTGCCTTTGGACTTCCTGTTGGTCACAGTAGTCCATTGCTGGCCATCAACAAGGTCAGGATGAACCCACATGATTTCTCCTTGAGGTGTGGGGACAGGTACTAGGCCTTTCTCTTGCTGGTGGTGAGGGTCTGTGTTGACCACTCTTAGCTCTCCTCTTGGGACAGGGACTACTCCAGAGGGTGTTGGAGGTTGCCTTCCAAACTGGAGGAATGACGTCATGTTAGCAGCCACCTTCTTCTGCTTTGGAAGGAGTTTTAATACCTCCGCGTCAATCAGAGCCTGAAGGATGTCCTTGAAGACATAACAGCTCTTGGTGGGGTGTCCCAACATCCTATGATACATGCAGTAGCTGGGAATATCGGTTTTACCGACTTCTTCAGGGCGCCTAGCTTCAGGAAGCTTCAGTCGATTGCTCTTGTTAAGTAGTTTGAAGAGCGAGTCGACATGTTCATCCTTGAAGGAATACTGCTTGTTGGCGCGTGGTTGGCTTGAAGAGCCACTCCCTTTAACCGGTTGAGGTTTGACAGAAGATTTGGTTTCTGTCGCCAAGTTGTCCTTCCGTTTGGCTTGGAGGGATGTGTCTGGCGCACGCCTCGATGACTTCTCAGGTCTGGGTTTGTTTTCTTCTGCCTTGACCCGGGCGACGATCTCTTCAGCCTGTTCACCTTGTTGGATTAACTGCTTCCAGGTGCGGCTTTCAGCTACTCCTATTTGGGCAAGGAGTGAAGTTTGGAGATTATGGCGGCATGTTTCCACCAGGGTGACCTGAGTCATACCGCTTGGACATCGGAGTGCCACATTCCAAAATCTTTCTACGAAAGACTTGACGGACTCTCCTTTTCGTTGCTTGGTGGCCAAAAGGGTCGGCATGGTGACCTCCGAGTCATCTTCAAAGAAGCGTGTTAGGAAGAGCTTCTCCAAATCGCCCCAATTTTTGATTGAGCCCTCTGGGAGCTTCATGAATCATTCAAAGGCGAGCCCTTTTAAGGTGCCGATGAATAAACGCGCCAGGATGGCATCGTTATCTACCACGTTCCCTGTTTGAGATTTGAAGTAGTAGATATGTTGGTTCGGTGAACCTTTCCCATCAAACGCTTGGAGGGTCAGAGCCTTGAACTTGGGTGGATACGGAACTAAGTCCCACTCGGCCGGATATGGCCGGATCAATCCTGCTTCTTGGAGGCCTTTCCGGTTGGTAAGGGCCTCAAGACGTTGCTCCAACTGATTCATTCTTTTAGAATGAACCTTTCCCTGGTCTCGGTCGTCCTTTTCCTGCGACGAGGATTTAGATGAACCAGAAGTAGGTTGCTCTTCCTCCTCTTTGTGCACAGAAGATGAGCTTTCCCCCTCTTTTCGCTTGCCTTTAGACTTCTTAGAGGAGGCTTTGTTGGTTGACTTCCTCTTGTCTTCAAGCAACTGTGTGAGCATCTGCTTGAGGGAGTCGATAGATTCTTGCTGAGCACGAATCATCTCGAATTGTTCCTTCTGGACCTGGGCTTGCTGCTCCAAGCGCCTGGCGGTCTCCTCAGGAGTGCTAGTCATATATATGTAGGCCTCTTTCTCCATGGAGGAATTTGAGGCCTGCGACTCTGCAATAGCGGAATGCGAGTCATTCACCTCAATGCCCCGGACTAGAGCATTGTAGTCAATCGGGAGAAATGCCCCGGTTCGGGTGCGAATGTGTCGGTACACTCCTTCTGGTTCTGTGTCAGATTCATCAGAGCTGACTGCAGGTTGTTTTCCCCTGCTCCTGCTCACCATGTTTGCAGTGAGTTCTAAATATTCAGTGTCAGAGAAAATCCTCCTCCTGTGGGAGCGACTTCTCTTAGCTGATCGGGGAATCAGGGTCAGCTGTCTAACTAGAGACTGCTGGTTTGCACCTGAATTGCAACGGCACTCAGAAAGCATTGTGATAAGCCGTTGGCAGCAACATGACGAAGTGATCTGATTAGCACTTCTTTTCTTTGTCAAATAATCTCTCAGATCCGTGGGAGGAGGGTCAAAGAGATTAGCCTCGCAATGTCGAGGGTAGGAGGCATCCTTGCTCCGTACAGCTAGGACGCGAGGTTCAGCGACGTGGGGCGCATGAACGCAGCTCTCGCGTCGCGTCTTCAGGACGCGCGTCTGGCGTCTCTGCTGAGAAGAGACGCGACTATCGCGTGGCTGATTATTGCACCGGGGCAGAGACGCTTGAGAGATATAGGGCGGCCGGGCCCCATGCCTAGAGGCGCGTGCTTCCTGCACTTGGCAAGGTGCGCGAGTTTCGCCTTGGCGTATGGGGAGTGGGGCTTCAGAGGAGCTAACTTGGGGAGTCTCGCGTTTGGGCCGCCAAACGCGGACTTCGCGTGTTGGATACGGCGCAACCAGTTTGAACCTTGCGACCTGCCTCAGTTGGACGATCAGAAGTTCTAACTTGCAGCTGACGCGCACGCCTCCTCTGTCGGCGCTCATCGTTTCGGTTGCGACGTGGAGGTGGAAAGAAACCTACGACGACCTGGTGCTGAGGAAGAGGGAGGACTGATTGGACACCAGGAAGGCTGACCACGCGGGTCTCTTGAGAGACGTTGGCGCGTATGTCTCGTATGGCGCGGTTGGCCGCGACATCCTTTACAGCTGCTGCGCCTGAGGCCACGCGGGTTTCCTGAGAGACGTTGGCGCGTGTGTCACGCTTGGCGCAGTTGGTCGCGACACCCTTCACGGCAGTCGCGCCTGAGAGAGTCTCAGAGCGGGTTTCAGGGCAAGTCCCCGTAGAGACCCTGCGGCAGACGCGGGTCTTTGGGCTCTTGGAGCCGGAAGAGAGAAATTCTTCATACTTTGCCCGGTCGAACTTGATGACAAGCGATTCGACCATCTTCCCCTTATAGAGGACGTCACCTTGCGCCACGATTTGTTCGTCAGTAACAAATGAGGTCCCCAGCGGAGTCGCCATCTCTTATTTGGTACGGAGAAGAGACGTTCGTGTAAGATTTCCTTGAATCAATTGAAAGGTTACAACAAACTTATACTCCGACTACAAGGGAGGGGAGATGCTGAGTCTTGGATCCCCCCTTTGTTTAGTGCTAGGTTCTTCAGGTGGCGATGGAAAGTGAATCTTGTTTTCCGTTGACCGGGTGAACGTCGAAAACTTTTGGGGATCTTCTCTTCGGATGGCGGACGGAGTAACGTAGCTCTGTCGGCCAGAAATCTCAAAAGAGATTGTAGGCAGCAAAGACTAACTTGTACGCAGCAAGTTGTTTGAAGGGTTGGACTCTCTTTCCTCCTCTTTGGAAGCTCTAAAGTCAAGCTCTTTTTCTCTCAGAGTTCTTCTCTTCGAAAATCCGACCCCTTCTTCATAGCAACGGGACTATTTATAGAGGTTTCAGGAGCATACGTGCCTCCTAAAAACACTCCATAATGGGGGCTAACTTTCCCCGTTATGTGGGCCGTGATTGGCCCCGAAACCAGGACGGTTACAACTGAGGCGCGGGTTTCGACCCTGCGCCTTGGTGCGGCTGAGACGCGGGTTTCGACCCTCGCGCCTTGGTGCGGCTAAGACGCGGCGTCTGGAGTTTGGGACTCTGCTTTTGATGACTTGTCTTTAATGATTTTTAGACAGCCTATATATACCTCACTTCCTACAATAATATCATGCCAAGTGTCCCCCCTAAATCATTTCACTACGTCACTACCTTACTCCTATGGTAAGGCTCCATACTCCCCCCTCCATGATGCATATGTACCCAACAAGCATGGTGGGTAGTATGGCAGGCAAAAGTCAAAGGTGCATGTGCATATGTACACCTACATACATTTACACTAGTATATACATAGTATAAGGTTTTAATGTAAATATCCTACATAGATTTTTGTCCCCACATTATTTCCCTAAGGCACCCAAGTGTATTAATTGGTGATTAATTAAGGCAAGTGTTACATGATAGACCCCTATACTACATAGGGTACATTGGATTGAGCCGCATTCAGGTTACTCTAGGATCTGCGTGGAGCATTATGCCCCACAACGTCATGTAACATTTGGGGATCCCTACACATCGGTTGAGAACCACTCAGATAATCATCTATGGCTTCAACGCTAATAGTATGCGCTGATGAGAAAAATCAAGCTCAGGTGTCAGATTGGGGACCTGAACAGAGGTGACATATTATGTCATTGACGCTGACACCTCGTACAATCTGCTGCTGGGACGATCTTGGATTCACTACAACGCCATCATCCCGTCCACTCTTTATCAAGTAATGAAATACGTTAGTAAAGATGGAAAGGCATTCGGTCAAAGGAGTTGCGAATTATTTTACTGATTCCCTCTTCTATCAGGATTCTCTTAAAGTTGATGAGAATCCACACGCGGAAGAACTCGGCTCTAGCAACAAAGTAGATATGGAGCCAGAAGAAGATGAATGTCTCTAAATATAAATCCTTCTATAATGAACATTGGCAAGCTCGATTTTGATGTCACAATTGTTGAAGGCAAGTGGTTCATTAATGAAGATTTAGATTTGGTTTATTTTTCTTCATTTGCTTCGGATTCCATACCGTCAGACACTAGCACTGACGTAGACAGTGATCCTTGGTCAGCAATGAATGCTTTGACATCATTGCGCGCACCAATAAAGTCATCCCTCCTGGTATGCGAAAAGATTGGAAGCACACACAATGCCCCCTTCGAAGTACCAGCCAGGCGAAAAAGTCAAAAGCCAATTCTATTCAGACGGACTGAATGGAGCCCGTAGCTTGTGAAAGTTCAGGGGGTGATTCTAAATCTCCATAATTCTTCCATTATGGACAAAAGTCACGTCACATGATGGAAAGAATGGGGTATGATTTAACTAAGAAATCAGGTCTTAATTTCGGCAAAGAAAAATGAGTACTACTTCGTTCATTTGTACCAAAAGGTAAAAACCCCGATTACTATCACAAGGCACGAAGGGGATCAGTTATGTATCTACGTCAATCTTGTCAGATCCCGGATCTGAAAATAGGTCTATCATGATAGTTCGTCAGAAACGTCATCGTGGGACTCAGATGTCAGCATCGATAATATCTTCAGAAGTCTCTCAGTGAACATGGCATCAACCAGTCATTTGGAAAAGGACAGAGAAGATACTTTTGAATCTGAAAAGTTAATCCAGTCGGACACTGATTCATAGATTAAACACTTAATACTCTTTGGAATACGCGCTTTGAACAACGCGAACCACCCACTGAGAATAAAGTGACTCAGATAAATTTTGAAGATGAAGCTAACTCCAAGCCTATCTTCATAAGTGAGAGTTTGTTACCTTCTGAGAAAGAAGAGTGAATACATCTCATACGAGAGTATATAGATGTCTTCGCTTGGAATTATGAGGACATGCCCGAGATCGATCCCCATATTCCCATGCATCGACTCAACATCAACCCGAACACCAAACCAGTCAAACAACAGTAACGACGGTTTCGCCTCGAGATCATGGAAGCAATCGAATCAGAAGTTAAAAACTTATAGACTCTGATTTTGTCAGGGAAGAGAAACATCCTGATTGGGTGGCCAATATTGTTCCCGTTCTAAGAAGAATAAAAAGATCCGGATCTACATCAACTACCATGATCTGAAGGCCGCTTGCTCTAAAGATGATTTTTTTCTCCCGATCACGGATGTCATGATCGACAATACATGCAATTTTGAGAGGATGTCTTTCATGGATGACTTCTCAGGGTAAAATTAAATAAAGATGTACTCTGAAGATGAAAGGAACACATCCTTCAGGACGCCTGTGGGAGTATATTGCTACACAATAATGCCCTTCTACTTGAAGAACACTGGTGCGACATATCAACACCCATGAATGCGATCTTTCATGAGCATATACGTAAGATCATAGAATGCTACGTTGATGACATCATTGTGAAAAGATGCGACAAGGGTGATCACTTCGCGGACCTGAGGAGGGTGTTCCACATCATGCGGCTTATAAGTTGAAAATGAACCAACCAAGTCCTTCCTGGGGTAGCCAGTGGTAAATTCCTTGAATTCGTTATTACATCCAAAGAAATTCATCTGGATTTTGAGAAGATCCGTGCCATCCAAGAGATGCAACCTTCGAGAAATCTCAATGAACTCAGAGGCCTATAAGGACGATTGGATATATCCAAAGATTCATATCAAGTCTCTTAGGATGATGCCAACCCTTCACCAAGTTGATAAAGAAGGGAGTCTCAATCTTCTGGGACAATACTTGCCAAGAAGTATTCGAAAAGCTCAAGGAGTATCGCATACATTCACCTGTCCTGATAGCTTCAGTATCAGGAAAGCCTTTCCTATTATATGTTCGAGAAATAGATCATTCCTTGGGAGCTTTATTAGCCCAGAACAATGATCAAAATCAAGAGCATGCAATCTACTATTTAAGTAGAACGATAATTGGGGCGGAGTACTGTTACAACCCAATCGAGAAGGAATGCTTAGCGTTGGTCTTCGCCGTCCAGAAGATGTGACACTACCTCAAAGGGCAACACATTCAAGTCATCTTCAGAGTCAATCCTTCACGGTTGCTAATGACGAGTCCATCTTCGCTGAACAGCAGACTAGCAAAATAAGCTATATTGCTCTTATAATATGAGATGCAATTCATGCCAAAGAAGGCGATCAAAGTCAAGCTATTGAGGATTTTCTGGCTGATCATCCATTTTCAGGAACTTCAAAATTATATGACAATCTCCCAGATGAGATCGCAAAAGTTAACTTGATCAATGCCTCTTCAGAAGAAGAAGTGTGGCAACTATTCTTTGATGGAGTATCAAGAACAAATCCTAAGGGAAATATCATTGTAGGTGTGGGGGTAGTACTTATCTCCCCATATAACTATGTGATCTCTCGTGCATTCTTGCTAACGAAGTCGTGTTCCAACAATGTCTCGGAATACAACACTCTCTCGGTCGGAATGCAACTTGCTGAAAAGATTGGAGTCAAAAATCTTGAGGCATACGGTGATTTAAAGCTCATCATCAACTAAGCTCGTGGGAGTATAAAGTCTGACATGAAGACTTGATACCCTATTATAACGCGACCATTATCATGGCAGAGAAGTTTGAAGACTTAATACCAATTTTCAACTTGCAAACATTTTTACTAAATTACATATTATAATAGATTTTCATTCATTTGTGCTGAGTTAAATGTTTATATTATGAATTCATAAGTTTTGAAAATGTTTTCAAATTATTTTTTACATGTATTTTTCAAATTAATATCTCTTTTATGGTGATGTCTTTATCCTTTTTGATGCATGACAAAAAGGGGAGAGATATTTGAGTTATTAAGTTATTTTGGTATTCTATATCCATTCTCTTTATCATGCTTATATATTGTTGTTGGAGGAAGGAGGATTAGAAGGAAGGTAGACTATATATGCAAATTATCCTATATTGATATCATTTTTATATATGCATATATGTGTGACTTGCTTATATTATCAAATCCATTTAAAGTCATAACATTTTCTTGTACTTGATAGATAGCATAACTTAAGAGGGAGCTTTTCAAGCTCTTTTCTATCTTTTATTTTAAATAACTCACATATTTTGTCATCATCAAAAAGGGGGAGATTGTTGGCCTAAGGTTACAATCACTCGGTTTTATGATTTTGATGATAACAAAATATATGTGATTATTTGTACTAATCAAGTTCAAGTGTTTAAGTATATTTCAGGGTTCTAAGAATTCAAGGAGTTTTTTCCTCTAAAGGAAGATGTTAAAGACTCAAGAAGATTCAAATACGGGATTAAAACTCAAAGCACTCGACGTCGCTAATGGAGAAGTCCGGTTGAAGATCTTGTAGTCACCTAGAGCCTTGTAAAATATTAGTTTGTTAAAATGTAGAATAAAGTAGTAATGCTCAAGAAGTTACACACACAAAATACACGATTTCAAAAAATACAAGTTTTGCTTGTATTGGTATTTTGCATGGTTGGTTTGATACATGTCTCATAATTTTTTCAAATTTTATAACAAGTTTAGGACATATATTTCATCACCTATACATTATTACATTACCCATAAATCAATACAAAATATTTAGAAAAATATTTAAAACTCAAAAAATTTCATAAAACTGTTTCAGGTCAGAATGGTCGACCGCCTAGTCGACTGGGCCTTTGGCCAAAGGGCGTGCACGCTTGTGCACGTTGTCGGTCGACCGACTGATCGACCGCTAACCATTGCGGTCGACCGACCGGTTAACCACTGAAAGACCCTAACTTTCGGTTAGGGTCGGTCGACCGACTCGGTCGACCGACAGTTTAGTTTTTCTTTTTAAACTATCGAGCGATCAACCGGGCAGTTTAGTTTTTCCTTTTAAACTACCAAGTGGTCGACCGATCGGTCGACCGGAGCCAACGATTCTTTTCTGGATGACCTGTCGGTTGACGGTCGGTCGATCGACAGGCTGCTAGATGGCCATAATGGCTAATTTTTGAATCTGTTTTGTTTTTAATAGATTCTAACAGGCATTTTTGGTTTCCAAGTGTCTAAACACACCCCAAATAACCTGGTATGATATATAAATGATATTTATTCATTGCCTTATATATGGGTCATTGGTTTTGGTTTTAGACAAGAAAAACATACAAATTACAAGTTTTCAAGTTTGCTTCAAGAAAAGTTTTTCTAGTTTTCAAACTCCAAGTTTTTTCTTTTCAAAGCTATTTTCAATTGGTTTAAAACTCTTCTATTCTTTCTAACTGAATTTCATCTCTCACTTAACTTCTTGAATAACACTTCATATTTTACTCTATAAAAAGTTGTAAGAGAGAGTGTTTGTGATCTTGTTAGATCATAAAGTGCTTTGTAACCTCAATTAGCTTTGTGTTACATCTTGTATAGAGGGTTGAGTTGGTAGAGTTGTGTACTCCGATCTTGTGTACACCAGTTGTAATTTCTTTCTGTAATGTCCGTTTGTGAAAAATCCCTTAAAGGATAGTGAAACTTTCATAGTGGTGAAGGTGGGGACGTAGAGCGGTGGCTCGAACCTCGGAACAAATTCCTTTGTGTTTGTGATTGCTTGTGTCCTGCTCTCTTGGTTTTCATTTTTTATACTTATGTAATTGTTCATCTTGTATTCTATAATTGCTTTCATTTCATCACTCTCATTACCGGTTTATACTAATCTCAACAAAGAGGTAATTGAGTTTCTCAACTCATTATCTAGAGGAAACAAAGAGGAGAGTTCTAGAGCCCTTCATGAAGATTTGGCTTCAATTCTTATTTTGAGTGACCGTTTACATTATTCATCAAAGTAGTTTTAAAATTGCATTTGATTAGCAAAATACCTATTCACCCCCCTCTAGGTGTATTTCAGGAGGTTCTTGAGACTTCGACAAGTCTTGAACCTAGGAATTTGTGATTCTCTTACATCGACTTCGTCTTATATGGCATATTGCCTGACGACCCTAAGGAGGCAGCTGCCATTAGAAGGAAAACTCCTCGATTTTATTACAACGCGATCAAGCAGACATTATATTGCCAATCACATGATGGAATCTTGCTTCGATGCCTTTCACACAAAGAGGCATAGGAAGCACTCAAAGAAGCTCATGATGGTATGTGTGGAGCTCACCAACCCGGATCCAAACTCGGAGACTGACTTAGAAGACTTGGTTATTACTGGCCAAGGATGATCTCTGACGCCATCACCTATGCTAAGCGATGTCATGCGGGTCAGATCTACGGTGACTTTGTCCATCAAGCACTAAGACATCTTCATCCAACATCCTCTTCATGGCCATTTGAAATGTGGGGAATGGAAGTGATTGGATCTATCAGCCCTCCAATATCCAGAGAACATCGCTTCATATTGGCTATCACGGATTACTTGTCTAAATAGGCTAAATCTGTCCCCCGAAAGAAGTAAAGACACCAAACGTGATCAAGTTCATAAAGCATTACGTGCTTTACGACTTCGGTGTACCACGACGAATCATCCACGATAACGGACCCAATTCGTTAGCCAAGCATTCTAGCGATTCTGTAACAAATTCAGAATCCAGTGTGTCTCAACGACATACTATCCAGCCGCTAATGGCCTTACAGAAACCTTCAATAAGACTATTGGGAAGCTTCTCAAGAATTCATCTCGAAAAGTCAACGTGACTAGGATGACAAATTAGGCGAATGCTTATGGGCTTACCGCACAATAGTGAGAAGCCCAACAAAACCCACGCCATTTTTCTTAGTGTACGGATGGAAGCTGTACTCCCACTGTAGATCCAGATCCCATCTATGCTAGTTGCCTTGAATACCAGGATGGTAGATAAGGAGAAGCACCGACTGCACCTCAAGAAGTTGAAAGTTTTAGACGATAAACGTCTACAAGCCCAACAACAAATCAAGCTCTATCAATCTTGGATTTCTAGAGCCTTCAACAAGAAAGTACGAGAACGAATTTTCAAAAAAAACGACCTTGTCTTAGTAGTCAGAAGACCCATGGTTATGACAAATCAGACAAAAAGAAAGTTCCAACTAAAATAAGAAGGACCATTTGTAGTAGAGTCAGTTTACTCAAATGGAGCATACCGCCTCATAACTTCAGACGATGATACGCTTATGATGTCGATCAATGGCAGATTCTTAAAGAAGTACTATCCTTGATAGGACTTTTCTCATGATCAGGTTAACATTACACCTTTGATCAAAGCATCCAAATCCAAGATGTTTGGAATAGCGCCAAAGAAGAGCTTCTTCCTTCAATAGATCGCATCACGTTTGACCGACGCCAAGCCAACCGAACATTATTAACATTCCTATGTATAATGTTAATATTGAAGAGACAAAGTATAAAACTTTGATTTTAGCCTTGTCTTTCTTCCAGGTTAACATAACATTTAAAGAGGCTATGTCTACCCCAGAAGCACAAATGTGGAAAGAAGCTATAGATAGCGAAATAGAATCCATTCTAAGTAATCATCTTGGGAATTGACAAACTTGCCTCCTAGCAGTAAACCAATTGGGTGTAAGTGGATTTTCAAAAGAAAATTAAAACTCGATAGATCTATCGATAAGTACGAGGCTAGATTAGTAGCCAAGGGCTATCGACAAAAGGAAGGACTTGATTACTTCGATACTTATTCACCAGTAACAAGAATAACCTCCATTCAGATGTTAATTGCAATTGCAGTATTGCATAACTTAGATATCCATCAAATGGATGTCAAGACTGCATTCTTAAACAGTGAATTAAATGAAGAAATATATATAATTAAATGAAGAAATATATATAGAGCAACCTGAAGGATTTATAGTCAAGGGCCAAGAACACAAAGTGTGTAAATTGGTAAAATCCTTATACGGTATAAAGCAGACTCCAAAATAATGGATGAGAAATTTGATAGTGTCATAATCAAAGATAGATTCACTATCAATGAATGCGATAAGTATGTTTACACTAAAACAGTTAAAAATGCATGTATCATTCTTTATCTTTATGTAAACGACATGTTAATACTTGAGACTAATATTAAAATTATTAAGTCTACTAAAAAAATGTTATCCAACAGTTTTGACATGAAGGATCTGGGAGTTGCTGATGTAATTTTAGGAATTAAAATCACAAGAATACCAGATGGAATCAGTCTATCTCAATCTCACTACGTGGATAAGATGATAGAAAGATTCAAGGATCATGGGAAAAGGAGAATACAAATCCTTTTCTCCCACACATTCACCTTTGTAAGATACAGGAACTAGAGTACGCTAGTGGGAGTATTCTCAGATTATCAGAAGTTTAATGTATTTAATGAATTGCACTAGACCCGATATTTCTTACGCTGTAAGCAAGTTAAGCAGATACACTAGTAACCCTAGTGATGATCATTGGACTGTTCTACTACGAGCATTAGGTTACATATCACATACCAAGGAATATACCTTGAGATATGATAGTATCCACCTGTACTTAAAGGATATAGTGATGCTAATTAGATTGCAGATTCTGAAGAATCAAAATCAACTAACGGATACGTATTTACTCTAGGAGAAGGAGCGATATCTTAGAAATCTTTCAAACAAACATGTATTGCACGTTCCACTATGAAATCAGAATTTATAGCCTTAGATAAGGCCGGAGAAGAAGCAGAATGGCTTCGACATTTTTAAAGATATACTATTATGGGCCAAAGCCAGTGCCCGCTATATGCATTCACTGTGATAATCAAACAGCTATATCTAGGGCACAAAATTTTATATATAACGGAAAGCCTAGACATATTCATCGTATACATAATACCGTTAAGCAGTTGCTCTCAAATGAATTATCTCTATTGACTTTGTATCGTCAAAAGATAATTTAGTGGATCCGCTTACCAAAGGTTTAAGTGGAGAGACTATAAACTGCGCATCGAGGGAATGGGTCTAAAAGCCTAATCTAACTGAGTCAGCTTAATGAAAATCTCACTTAGCGATTGGAGATCCCACGGACTAAGTTCAAGAGGAAAAATTAGTTATGATTGACTCAGTAAGTAATCACTTAGGGGCTTGACTCCAATCCATTCCTAAGGTACACACAAGTACTTTCTACAAGTAGATTAAGGATAAGCTTAACGCTTTTAATGATGCATATATCTTGTTATTAAAACAAAGTGGAGTAGAGTAGACTACTCTTAATAGGACGATCACCTATGTGAGTATAGAGCTGGGTCGACTCTTTGGGAATTTCTATGGAGGCTATTATTCCCTAAAGATACTCTCTGAAACTAAGAATGTCCAGGGCTAAAATGGACACAACCGAAGTGTGTGAAGCTTGTTGATTTAGCTTACACTAACGGCTAACAGTTCAAGACTTATTTCACTGATTAGCCAGTAAGTCCAATAAAACTTTCGCTATGGAAGGTTCAAGGCCTAGTTCACCTATCCTGATGTAGTTTCTATTCTAAAGTACCTTTCACTATAGAGTCAGTCTCTTTGTGTGTCAATTCCTTGAATCTCAATTCATTGTAGGGGCTTATTAGGAAAGATGAAGAATTAAATGTGAATCTTTGAGTTGAATTACGGCGGGATCCGTTGATAGAATCAATTGGATAATGATTGGAGTTTGTTCTCCTTCCATTGGGGATGAACGTGGTATATTCATATGTTCAATTCTGACTTCGAATGAATGAGATATTCAAGTCTAAAGTATGCCTAATTTAAAGTCAAAAGGAGACTAAAGGTAGCTAAAAGCATTTAGTTCCACATTGGCCACTGAATGAAAGTTTGAAGTGTTTAAATAGAGAAAAATGGGAACAAAGGGTGTGCCCTTTGGGTACATGGAGTTTTCGCGTGCGATTAGGGGAAACTATGCCCACACGCGCGCGCGCCGCTGGCGCCGGTCGGCCGGCGCCGGAATCAGGCCCGGGCTCATGCGCGGGTTCGGTTCCCTACCCGGTCCGCTTCTTTTTGAACCAGGTCTCACGGGTATGGTTAGGCTCGGGTTCGGGTTCCCTACCCGGTCCGCTTCTTTTTGAACCGTGTCTCACGGGTATGGATTACAGCAGATCGCACCCGCTCCGCTATCCAGACCCGCAACAGCGCAACGGCTGACAGGAAACCGCCGCGAACCGTTACAACGGTTAGGCGGTTTCTGTCTGAAACGAACCGTTACAACGATTCAGACCGAACCATTGCAACCATTCGGACGGATTTGTCCCTCCCAGAGCGCTATAAATAGCGCTCTTTTCTCCCACATTGATCCTTCTTCTGCATTCTGAAGTGAACTTCTTCTTCTGTATTCTGGAGTGAAAGTTTACATTTCGGATTCCGAAGTGAAAGTGAAGATCCGAAGTGAAAGTGAAGAAGAAGTAGCTTGGATTCTGAAGATTCGTTCTAAAAAAGGCTCAGAAAATTCAACAGATTTTTTAATAGAATTGTTGTCTGAATCTGTAACTTCCAAAGAAGAATATTCTTCTATTTTCCTCCTTTCTCTACAGTGGGTGATCCTCCAAAGTAAGACAAATCTTCTCCCTGAAAATTGTCTTGATCCTGCTGCTTTGATAATCCTGTGAAGGTACTGGTTAACTACGGTTCGACCGTACGGTGATTTGGTAGTGCTATCAAAATACCGTGAAGGGGTGTTGTATCTTGGGAGACCAGCGTCCAGTAACCCGTTAGCACCGTAGCGGGGGACGTAATTGTTTTAAAGGAGATTCACTATAAGCGTACCTTACTCCAAGTACTGTATAAGTGAATTAATTTTCTTTATACAGGAGTTATACTGATATTCAGTATATTGACACTGACTTATACCAGTTTAATTAGTGTTTAAGTAAGGAGGTAATTGAAAGGTTGTTCTGTAATTAAGGAACGTTCTATTAAATGGAAAACCTCCCACCTGATATTCACTGATCTGACCAATTAGATCAGTGATATTGATTAGTTGTCAGATTAATCCTAGAACTAACAAATCTTCCTATGAAGAACTGCATTTTTTTGTCCCTCGAGCACAATAAAAACGAAGAAGCCAGGGTTTTACATTTCTCTCTCTTATAATCTGAAATATTTGAAAATGGAAATAAGAGATATATAAGCTCTAATTAGCAACTAACTAAACTAATATCAGTTTCATAAATAAAACTACTTGATGTAAATTCCCAACAACATGAGATGCAGTTACATCGCATAGTATCCGCATATCTGAAAGGGAGTCCAACGAATTCACGTGTTATCTTGATAAAATAAAATAAAAAACCTGACTGATTCAAGCTATTAATTAATCAACTGGCGCCCTTGGAGCATTCAATATGTGTATTTATAAATTCTTTCAAATTTTTATTTTATTTACATCAACTGGCTTCTTTAAATATAATTTCTAATCAATACAGTTTTGTTTGACACCACCAACTAAATCTCATCTAATTTATTTTGGCTACCTGCCCCCATTGTTTCCGCAATAACGGACAACACTGGTCCTTGTCAATCACGCATACTATAATCAACATAATAATACTTTAATTACGCTCGATCAGATCTTGATCAAATTCTGATGCTCAAATCAAATCAGATCATCTCCTGTTCTCTCGTCAAAGCAAATATCTCCGGCCATGGCTCTCAAAAAGTTTCAGCTGCTCCGCCGGCTTCGCGGAGCAGTGAACAAGGTCAAATTCCTTCTCTCCTTCAATGCAAGAAGATGGATTCTCTCATCTGTCACCGGCTCTTCACGCAGGCAACGTAGGCTTAGCTTCACCACCAGCCTTCAGGTTTGCTAGACTGCACCAGTGAAGACTATTACGACACAGGATCTTCGTTCGCGTTGTCGAGGTCTACGAGCTTGGTAACTGATAGATCGAGATTGAGGAGCCCAAGATCAGAGATGACGAGGTCAATAAGCGACGCGTCGTCGTCTGGTGATGTTGATGCGAGGGCTGAGGATTTTATTGCTAATTTTTACAGGCATATACTGATGGAGAGGCAGGTCTCGCTTCAGCTCAGGTACTGCAGAGGGAGAAGGGTGGCGGATTGGAAAGGACTTTTTCAGATTAATTTTGGTAACATTTTCTCACCGTATTAATTCTTTTTTTTTTGTTTTAGAGTTTTTATTACCGTGCTAGTGAGAACAGTTCAGAAATTTGAATTTTTTGTGTGTAATTGTCAAAGATTTGTTTCTTGAAGAATGTTCTTTTTTTTTTTTTTCAATGATTTCCTGAACAAATAAATGGTGGACTCTGAAGTTGTGCATGTGATTTTGATTTTAAGTGAGAAATTATTTCTCCTCTGCTTTATTTTAACCTAGGCCCATCTTCCTTGCGTTGGATTCAGCCCATTGTAAAACCACAAATTTTCGAAGCATAAAAATGGTGGATTTGCGGGCCTAATACTAACTGGTGGCAGAAAGCCCAATGCTACTCATTGCATAATTTGCATGATGTTCCCCATGATGGAGAAAAACACTATCTATAAAACAAAAAAAGTTCCCCTTTCGCAGAAAAAGAGAAAATAAAACAAAGAAATAAAAATCCGCCAATATTTGGATGCTCTGCATTAATCTGCAATGCTTGCTGCTACTCATTTCGCATCTTGAAAAATGTGGAGGAGGGCAAAAAGAGAATATCTGGGAGAACGATGAGATAAGCCCAGCAGCCAACCCCCTCTCATGAAAGTTTAAAAACATTTGTTTTTGGTCTAAAAAAGGCCAAAGCTTTTGAATGATTAGCACTCCAGTGCATTTAACCTTCTTCTTTCCCATCTCTTTGCGTCCGTGGGGGTCAGGAGAGCTGGGTATGGGCTGGAACATCTGAAACTTTCAGATGTTCCTCCTGCATCTCTCTAACTTACATGTCTCCAGCACTGTACTACAGATGTTCCTCCTGCATCTTTCTAACTTACATGTCTCCAGCATTGTACTACACTAGTTGTTGGTGAATGGAGAGAATTTGAAGGTGGGGTTTTTGTGCTTGAGGAGCAGCAGAGATTTCTGGTCAGAATAATAATTTGGCGGCTGAAAGTAATGCAACTTTCGAAGCACTATAGCTGTGAGGAGAAAGCTAGAGAGTAGAGGATTACTCTCTCTGCTCTCTCTCTCTGACAGAAGAATCTCTTATGAACAAGGACTTTGGTTGTCTTGGCTTACAGGGATTCTGCACTCTCTCAACACAGATATCATCATTCATTCCCCCCCCCCCCCCCCCCCCCCCCCCCCCCCCCCCCCCCCCCCCCCGCGTCAAAAAAAACACGCGCGCGCGCGCGCGCGCGCACACACACTCTCTCTCTCTCAATCTGATCTTCGCTGCTTGCCTCTCTTGTCACTACTTCTAGCTGCCATCACTTCAGCCACTTGCTTTGGCAAATGATTGATTCTCGTGACCCGTGTGGCCCTCCATATCGTGGTTTATGGTGGCAAAATGCAAGCTTTGATGTTCACGTGAAGAAAATGATGAAATACATCAACTATAAGTGAGTTTACTGTTTTAATTTTATGAAGGTTTGAGAAGGTAATCTGCCAGTAATTTGCAACTAAAATTTGTTCTTTGTAGTAATCTTTGTTTCTTTTCCTTTTAAACAAAGGGTATATCCTGATTGATTTTGAACCTGCAACTTCTTATTTTCTAACCCAACTTTTTTACCAAGTGAGCCAGCCTTCATAAACATAGTAATCTTTGCTTAATTTATATAACCAAGTTAAAAATAAGGAGGAAGCTCGGAAATAAAATGATGAGTTCTGATGAGAGACTTTAATATATATTTTTTTCTAAAAGTAAAAAATCATAATCTAATTGATTTTGAACCTGACATCTCTTAAAACTTATCTAACCTAATCACTGAGCCAAATCTCATTGGTGAAATTTACAAATTGACATTGGTTGTAATCTTGCTGGAGAAACCTCCCTGTCTTGTGAATTGTAATGTAGGCGAATGCGCCTCATTTATTATATGCTTAAGAAAACTTGATGACAATATTTTGTGCATAAGCATATATTGTTCATTAGAAGAGCCAATAAAATGCTTGCTGGCTATAAGGTGGTCAAGACTCACCACTCCCCAAAAAAAACAAAAAAAACAAAACAAAAAAAGGGAAGAAGAAAGTTGAATGACAAGAATTCCAAAGGAATTTTGGATCCCAGCAGTCTCGTTCCCAAACTCAACAACACAAACAAAATTAAGAGTAGCCATCGTACTCAAATAATTTCTCGAATCGCTCCTTCCTTGAGCTTTTCTAGACCACCAAACACAAGTTAGATTCTTATGTCACCAAACACACGTTAGATTCTTATGTTGGGAAAAAATCTATTAAAATTGTGTTGAGATGAAATGAACAATGTAAACAGTCACAAAATAGTAAGT
This sequence comes from Agave tequilana, assembly GCA_038442645.1. Taxonomy (NCBI): domain Eukaryota; kingdom Viridiplantae; phylum Streptophyta; class Magnoliopsida; order Asparagales; family Asparagaceae; genus Agave; species Agave tequilana. Next base: position 14,048 of record JAVJIF010020360.1, on the reverse strand, counting down.
GAGGCACACAAAATTTTATGTGAAAAACTCACTAAGGAGAAATCACGGGACCTAGTCCAGATCAATTCTTTCACTATCTCTAAATAATGGAATTACAATCACCAAAGGATACCAGCCATCAAAAGTCAACAATATACTTCACTCTGAAAAGTGAATAGCATGAAATGAAATGACCTAAATAAGGTAGATAACGGAGAATAATAGAGGACCTAGAGCGACGATCCGACCGTTAGATGTGAGCCCCAGCACCTCAGAAGCAATACTCTAAATTTTATCTTGATTATAACGTTTACCCCTCGATTAAGGTCAGACCTTCCTGCTGGCCAGAAAATTCACACTGCTCTCACTCACTGGTTTCTCTTTATATCTTACTGTTCATATATTTTTCGTGATGATTGTGATGCTCCCATCTCCTCTCCTTTCATAGAGAAGACTTGACTCTTAGTATCCCACTCCTATTACTCTCCCAATTGAGGAGAAATCCAAATGGGTACATGGAATCTAAAAAGTTTGTCAATTACTCTCGCAATTAATGGGAAACCAAATGTGTGGTAGAAGAAGAGTCATGCATGAATACATGTGGTAAACTAAGAGTTTTTCATCATATGGTTGGACATTCCCATCAACCTCCACCTTAACCTCGATGAAGAGGGGTCTTTGAACTAAAATCATGCCTGCCAACTCCTGCAGAGCTCATGCTTCTCCTTTGATAGAGGTTTCGTCATCATATTTGGCAAATTTCGGCTTGTGTCAATCTTGACAATCTGCATCAAAAGGTTCTCCAAGGCATCTCTGATCCAATGATAGCAAACGTCGATGTGTTTTGATCTGAAAGATATATAGAATTCTTATTCAAGTTGATGCGCTTTGACTGTCATAGTGGAGGTTGTACTTCTCCTACTTAATGGATAAATCCTTCAAAAAAATCTTCATCCACAAAAATTCTTCGCTAACTTCTGTAGTGGCTATGTGTAGGTTGTCTAAAAATTACTGAAGAAAAAACCTCAAAATGTGGGCCTCATTTCAAGGCGAGGGCCGCATTTCAACTCAAACGCGAATGTCATACTTCAACAAACGCAACGCGAAGGTCACGTTCTTTGTCAAACGCGATGGTCGTGCTGCTCTTCAAAACGTGGCCCTCAAGGTTTGCGTTTTAACTTCAATACGAGCCTATGAGCCCGCATTTCAATACAGATACGAGTCTGTGAGCCCTACATTTCACCATCAAAGCGAGGTCCACGTCCAGCCCGAGACCCACCTTTCTGCTATAACAAACAACAATTACTGGATCAATCATACTCACGTTCTCTTCACAGAATGGGAAATAAATCTCTATTATGGAGAGATTTAAAGGGTCAATTACACCCCAAAAATCTCTATAAATAGCTGTGAGAAGCTATGGGAGAAGGACTTTTGATTCTAGGGAGTTCGAGAGAGAAAAAGAGAAGATTCTTTAACTTGCTAAGTTCAAGTTTAATCTCTTTGAGATTTCAGTCATTAGTTGAGGTTTTATACTTCATCAATGAGTTATAAAAGAGAGCAAGAAGATCCGAAGTCAAGTTTCAGGTTCGGCTCGTCAACGCAAAATAAGATTCACTCTCCACCGCTACAACGAAAACCTGACAATAAATAAAGGAGAGATCCACTCAAAACTCTTCCTCCTTTGTAATCGGATTTTGATCCGTTGTAATCTTCTTTACAAATAATTAAATATTTAACATGTCTCAATTTTTCGAGAAACACTATGTATTCAGATTTTGTGGTGGATAGGTATTAGTCTACAGTTTTGTATTATTATATCACATTTCCCTACTGATTTATGAATAAAATGTCGGTCTAAACTGTATTTTGGTCTCTCTTGCAGATAATCAAGACAAGGAGGGTAAAAGGGTAATAAGAGCTTAATAAACCCATTTTTTGGGTAATTAAATCCGCATTTCTTAGAGGCCAAGTAAGGGATCGTCTAGAAGATACATTGAACCTAGACCCTTGCGCACGTCAGACGAATATACGGATGAAAATGCCCGAATCGAAGCATATCTAGAAGGTCCCCGAAGCGTCGCGAATCCCCGCACCAAAACCAGGGACCTAGATCCCTGGTATTGCCGCGAAAATGAGGCATAGCCGCGTTTCCGCGGCAAGGTGGTGGGGCCACGCGTCGATCTTCGAGCGTGGCCTTGTATCGTCTTCTGGAATCCTCTTTTGCCTATAAATATGGCAGGGGTTTAACCGAAACGCAAGCAGATTTGAATTTAGGCTAGGTTTTCTATCTTTTAGTGTAGGATAGTGTAGGTGTTTCTTCTTCTTTTATTTTGTATTTTATTTTCTTTTTAGATCATGTATTAGGGCAGAAAGATTCAAAGAGAGAAAGAGAGAGATTGATGTAATAGATGGTGACAATCTATGTTAAGGTTTCTCCTTTCTTCTCCATTGTAATCTTCTCCATCTTTTACATGATACTTAACTAATTTCTTCTTCTCATGGCAATCTAACTACTAACCGCTAATCATCTAACCACTTACTTGATAATCCATATGAATCTAATAGCCTCTACAAGGCCTTGTTCTTGCAAGAGCCATTGATGACTCATGATGATAAATTCTAACAGTCTAACATTTCTAACACCTAACCTAATAACTTGCTAGCTTGCAATGTCTTCTTTATTTCTTGCTCACCTCTACCGGTTTTGATGATTTAATAGTAGCTTGCAACTTGTTATGTAGTATGGATGTATTGTTTGAATTTAGGAGAACAATCTTATGGCCATGCTCTGTATCGTCTCTTAAAGTCAAGGATTAGTGATGGCCAAGGATCCATGTGAGACAACTATCACTAAGAGGTTAGCATGGTTAGCGGAGCAATTAGTAGTTAGTAGTCATGAGTTTTCTTTCATAGTTTTCATCATTCTTTTTATCTTGTTTTAAAAATAATTTTCAAAAATAATTTATCATTTTCTTATCAATTTTTTCACCACCTTCTTAGTTCACCTTTGTTATCTTTTATCATTTTTTCTATCATAGTTTTTACCATCCTCTTAGTTCACCTTTGTTTTCATTTTTTTACCACAAGTTTCATCTTCTTTTCTATTTTATTTTTCAAACTACTTCTCTTTTATTTTCACATCGCTTTCATCACTGTCTCCATCTATCACTTCTGAATTTCTTTTCTTTTATTTTTCTTTTTCATTCTTTAAATAAAGAAGACTTGTTAAAAATTGACGTGAACATAAACTGTTAATGCTTCTATCGCCTCCCGTCCCTGTGGATTCGACCCGTTAAGCCAATGCTATAACGTAAGTATCGAGGGAACATTAGCACACACGCTTTTCACTGATTTCATAAAACCACATTTTAAAGTGCTCGTTCCGCTCCGATCAAATTTTGGGCGCGTTGCTGGGGACGGGAATGATTTTGATTTCAGTTTTTATTAACATTTTCTTCTCTATTTGGTATGCAGGGCAATTTTTACAGATACTTTTATTGCAGAAGGCTACTCTTACTTGCCTCTCCCTGGTCTAGAAAACAGAAATCTTACTTCTTACACTTTGCCGCTAAATCAAAGCAAAGTCGCACAAGCGCGACAATTTTGTCGCAATTTGTATTTTGTCTTTCGCAAGGACTTTGCAAGTTGCATATATTGTTATATTCTGCTGCCAATTTTTTGCTTTGATTGCCTATACACTGTAAAAAATTAAAAAACTAAAATACGGTATATGGATGCTTTTAAAACGGTTTAGATATTTGCATCTAGGCACGTGTCAATTTCAATTCCAATATACTGTATTTTGTTCTGTTGTTGTGATCTGGATTAAGGTGTACCTATGGCATTGCCTATAGCATGGACAAACACGTGGGTGAATTATTCGCTTTGTTTTATCTTCTTGTCTATATTGCACACTTGCATGAATTGAAATTAAGGGCAAAACCCTTACAAATAAGGTGAGAATTTCATCACCCTTCCTTATCCCAAAAACCACTTTCCCACTCACACAACCCAAACCTAATAAAACTTGATAGACGTTGGCCTCTAGGGACATCTCGGACTCATTAAGAAATTGACCAAGGGTGGAACTTGTTTTTGAATTTTACTCTTGTGAAATCGGTGTCTAAGGTTGGGATTAGAGGTTACGCCTCGAAGATACCTAGTTTGGCGTAATTAAGCCCCGTTACTTACGCACGGATACCTCCCACCGTATTTTACCCCTACCTGGCCGATTAGCTTGTGGTTGGATTCATAGAACAATCTCCCCCGGGTAATCGACCAGTTAGGAGTCGTCTAGGTTTAGGTCAACCTTAATATAGGCTTGGTTTTGATTTTTACTTTTCTTTTTGTTTGTTGTTTGCTTTTTCTTTTTTGTTTTTGATTGTTTGTGAAATAGAATTCAACATTACAATTCTTTCAATCCTAATATGAATCCATATTTCACATTGACCCTATTTATTTCGGATAATTCTAACCCGACTTTTTACAATATGAACCAACCAAATACACCGGGTTAGACTTATCCGAATCAACATAACCCATACCCACATCTTATGACCATAATTTCTAAAATAATTTCAACTCTTCATAGAGTCAATGGGGATTCACCTTCCCCGAGTCAAATTTTCAACCTCCTTATCCACCATATCCACCTTGTCCACAAATCTCACAATATTCAGTCCCCGATCTCGCTTCCTATATTCCTTTTTTAGACCAACCCATTGAAGAAAAATCTGAGTTAGAAAAAGTATAAAAACCAACCTCCAAGAGGCTGAGCGACAATTTCAGAACATGTTAGCCTCCCCAATTCTATAATATTTTTAAGAGTCTTACTCAGTCTCACCTCGTCAAAATGATCAAACATCCACTGTGGAATTGACTAAGAAACTCTTGCGTGAGTTCGAGCGACCATCTCAAAACTTTTTGGACTCACATTCTTCACAAAATTTTCAAAACCAAGATCCCTACACACTCCTTTTCTAGAATAACCACTTAAAGATACATCATATCTAGAAAGAGTATAGAAATCTTGCAAGAGTCTGCGCTACAATTTTAAAAATCTTCTACACAGTCTATCAATAGGTTAGAACAATAATTGAGTTAATTGGTCAACATTTATAAGAATGAGGAAGCTCTTTCTTATCAACCTTCGGCCAATTCATATATCTCTAACTCTATTGATTTGATTCAGGATTCTTGTTATTTTGAAAATCAAGATTCAATTTCAGAACATCCAATTGAACTTGACCAATATCAAATTCTTGAAAATCACATTGACATGTTGGCAAGTTATCCCTTTTCTGAGATTGAACTATAGCATGAATATAATCCTGAATCTCAAGTTGGTAATTCAATTTTACTTCCTGATTCAATAATGACTGAGGTGTTTTTACCTGATTTCAGGTTTTTTTTTTCCTAAGTCAACATTAGATCCTGTGCCAGTTCATTGTGAAATTGAATCACCAATCCTTTGTGATCATCATATTGAACTTGACCAATTTCATGTTTTGAAAGTCTCATCGATAAATTGATAAGTCTCATTTTTATGGAATTGAACTCAATGAGGAATGTGACCTAGATTCTCAGATTTGTGATTCAGTTCAAATTCCTGAATCAATATTGACTCCTATTTTGTTACCCAACTTGAGTAATATTTTAGAGTCAGTTTTGGTCCTATACCGTCATTCTTGAACTGAAATCACCAATCTTAGGAAGTCACATTCCATCATGAGGAAATGAATGTGGACTTGAGTTTTAACTTCTTGATTCGGACCGACTTCTTGAACCAATCTCAACTCCTGAACTTTACTTGATTTAAGTCTTATTCTTGAGTCGGTATTAGTTCCTTTACTTCCTGAGTCTAAATCAATCATTTCATTCTGGGACAACGGTCTTGATAAATTTGACTCCGAAATTATTTTGAAAGTTTAGAAATTAGATGGGGTAAAATTCATTATAAAAATCATAAACATATACATCATTTTAGTGGGTTGTATTATAAAGGTCTCTGTTGGGTTCCTCCGAGCTCCGCACAAATTGGATTGGGCCGCATTTCGTGGACCAATTAGGCCGCCATCGGAACCACCACCTTAAGGTGATTTTTCCTTCCCTCTTTATTTGTTTCATGCATACATATATTCACGATGCATTAAGGACAATGCATGAGATAAGTGTGGGGGAGGGTTTACTAACATAGAGTTTTTTAGATTTTCTTTCTTTTTCACTTCTTTTAGGATATTCTTAGAATTTCCCTTTTGTATAGAATTTTTTCCTTTCTTTAAAAACTTTTTGAAATAAGAGATAATGTTTTGATCTATTTTTAAGAAAATTAAGATGATCTTAGAAATTAAGGAAACCTTAATTAAGACATCTTAAACCTTGTCAAAATAATGGATCTTATTTAAAATTATAAGCTAAGTAAGATAAATTGGAGAGATAATTTTATCTTGAATTTTTACCTTAGATAGTATGCACTTCACACAAACACAATTTTTGGGATGGAACCAAAGACCAAAAATTCCATAAAGCAAAAAATAAATAAAATAAAAAAATTATATACAAAGAAAAAATCATTTATTAAGCTGGATAATTATGCCTCAAGAAGCATGATTATTCAAGCCTAAAGATGGTCAAAAGAAACAAATAATCCCCCTTAGTTTTGTGGCCTTGTTTACTCGAGTCCTGAAACCCGAAGGATGTTTCTCATCTGATACCCTAAAATCGTCTGGTCTGGGAGTCACCGATTAATAGCTCACTACCCGAGTAAACTAGAAAGCCTAAGAAAACTGAGGGAAGAAAAAAGAAAAATATATATATATATACAAAAATAAATGACTTGATGGTTAGAGTTGAAATCCCATAAATCTTTACTATCACAAAGTGCATATTATCTAGGTTTTATGAAGGATAAAATATTCAATCTAATTTTGAATTCATACCTTAATTCAAGACAAGATCTTGCATAGAGATTAAGTTAAAGAAAACTAATTTTTGATGGACTTATAACCTTAGGTCGTTTATATTTTTGCAAAATTATTTCTTAAACTTGTCTCTCTTTCAAAATGTGTTTTCAAAATACTAACATTTGTCTTCTTTCTTTTATGGATTTTGTGGGTGCAATCCGCTGAAAACCCTCTGGAGACAAAACTCCTCCTCTAGGGAAAACCGAGAGGTTTAACGGCTTGTTGCACACGCTCAGTGCAATCGCGTCACCTGCGAAAGTGGTGTAATAACATTTGTATATAGTTTTTTTCTTATTTTGCTCGAGAAGAGAAAAGATAAGTATGAGGATGTGATTAGTTTACAGTTCTGTATTATTATATCGCATTTTCGTACTGATTTATGAATAAAATGTCAGTCTAAACCGTTTTTTGGTCTCTCTTGCAGATAATCAAGACAAGGAGGCAAAAGGGTAATAAGAACTTAATTAAACCCATTTTTGGGTAATTAAATCCGCATTTCTTGGAGGCCAAGTAAGGGATCTTCTAGAAGATACATTGAACCTAGACTCTTGCGCACGTCATACGAATAATGGATGAAAATACCCGAATCGGAGCATATCTAGAAGGTCCCTGAAGTGTCGCGAATCCCCGTACTAAAACCAGGGACCTAGATCCCAGGTATTGCCGTGGAAACGCGGCAATAGCCGCGTTTCCGCGGCAGGGTGGTGGGCCACGCGTCGATCTTCGACGCTGGCCATGTATCATCTTCTAGAATCTCCTTTTGCCTATAAATATGGCAGGGTTTGGCCGAAACGCAAGCAGATTTAGATTTAGGCTAGGTTTTCTGTCTTTTAGTGTAAGGCAGTGTAGGTGTTCTTCTTTTATTTTGTATTTTCTTTTCTTTTTAGATCATATATTAGGGCAGAGAGATTCAGAGAGAGAAAGAGAGAGATTGAAGTAATAGATGATGATAATCTATGTAAATGTGTCTATTTTCTTCTCCATTATAATATTCTCCATCTTTTACATGATGCTTAGCTAATTTCTTCTTCTCATGACAATCTAACTACTAACCACTAACCATCTCGCCACTTACTTGATAATCCATATGAATCTAATAGCCTCTACAAGGCCTTAATCTTGCAAGAGCCATTGGTGGCTCTTGATGATGGATTATAAATTTCTAACATTTCTAACACCTAACCCACTAATTTGTAACTTGCAATGTCTTCTTTATTTCATGCTCACCTTTAACTGGTTTTGATGATTTAATAGTACCTTATAACTTGTTATGTGGTATGAATGTATTGTTTGAATGTAGAAGAACAATCTTATGGGCCATACTCTGTATCATCTCCTGAAGCCAAGGATTAGTGATGGCTAAGGATTCATGTGAGGCAACTATCACTGAGAGATTAGCTTGGTTAGTTGAGCAATTAGTAGTTAGCAGCCATGAGTTTTCTTTCATAGTTTTCATCATTCTTTTTATCTTGTTTTAAAAACAATTTTCAAAAATATTTTATCATTTTCTTATCAATGTTTTACCACCTTTTTAGTTCACCTTTATTATCTTTTATCATTTTTCTATCATTGTTTTTACCATCCTCTTAGTTCACTTTTATTTTCATTTTCTTTAGTACAAGCTTCATCTTCTTTCTATTTTATTTCCAAACCACTTCTCTTTATTTTCACATCGCTTTCATCGCCGTCTCCATCTACTCACTTCTGGATTTCTTTTCTTTTATTTTCTTTTTCATTCTTTAAACAAAGAAGACTTGTTAACAACGGACGTGAACATAAAGCTGTTAATACTTCTATCGCCTCCCCTCCCTATGGATTCGATCCGTTGAGCCAATGTTATAACAGAAGTATCGAGGGAACATTAGCACACATGGTTTTCACTGATTTCATAAAACACACATTTTAAAGTGCTCGTTCTGCCCCGATCAATAGGGCAACAACTGTAATGCTCTAATTATTTTAATATAGGTTAATGCTTTATTTTCATTTTTATGTTTAATACAATAATTAATATGGTAAATTCTATGATTTTAATTTAGCTACTAACGGGTTGGTTATTTAACAATCCTTAAATTAATTATGTGTACACGTGAGAGAGTACACTTAGTGAATGGAATTTTTTTTAATAATTGGGTGTACGTATGTATGTATGTTTCTATGTATGTATCTGTGTGTGTGTGTGTGTGTGTGTGTGTGTGTGTGTGTGTGTGTGTGTGTGTGTATATATATATAATATATATATATATATATTATATATGTAATTAAACTTTATCATGTATATTAACCCACTAATTATCCTAATATTAAAATCCTAAATTATTTAGTGGATGAGGTGGCAAAATCTTGGAAGGCTCTGGTAAGTGTGATGCCATGTTATAACAGTCCCAGTTTTTAATCAGTGAATTAAATTAACTCATTTCAAAATTGTCTTAATCAACTCCAAACTTATCAAAAAAAAGTTAACATTGTCTCCTCTATAATTAGGAGTCAGTCCTGATATAACAATAATTTGATACAACAAGAATTTCATGTTGACGTCGCCTATTTAATCACAATTTTGGCCAGACATCGCTTACTTAATCACAGTGTTGGCATGACATCGCCTCATTATAAATTCTTAAAAATCATCGTAAAATTTCAACTCAACATCAATCTAATAAACATATACATGAGAGTACACGTCTTGATATTTATTCCATATAACTATTTCAAGTTTCAACTGAGTTAAAACGAAAACACACACACACACACACACACACACACACACACAGACACATCTCTGAACACACATATACAAATTCGACTATTGATTCAATATTTTAAATAGATATGAGACATGCCTATAAATACATGCATAAAATCAAGCAGCTTTGTGGAACCACATAAGTGGTACTCTGAGTTCTTCCAGTGTGACGCCCTTGCCATCAGCTAGTTGTTTACTTAGTATATTCCTGAAAAGTATTAATATGAGGGAGTTTGAGCTTACAGCTCAGTGAGTAAAGTTAATCTAATTTATGATTCAGCATGGTATTATCAGTATGTAGTATGCAGTGTACATGATATAAGAAAATACGTGATCATAGATGTGTCAATCATATTATTACATTTTCGTATATCTATCAATAGTTAATGATACACTGGTCATATGTCGTACTCATATAGCACGCCCATAGTGTGTGTGTGTGTGTGTGTGTGTGTGTGTAGTGATACATATATCACAATTATATAATCTATGTCATTCATCACACATAGTGATACACATATATCATTCAACACACATGGTGTTACACGGGTTACCCATTCATATTCTTAATTGTCTATCATTCGAGCACTCCCCTTCGACCCCGAATGGTTATAATTAATTTTAATTCACCGTCATATACTCCGCTATGTACATTCATGACATTTGTGCACACTCATCACCAAACATATCAATTATGAGCATTTCATAACCAATTATTAACTTATCTCTGGTTGTACGATATACCACAAATGTATGTGTGTTGTGTATATATACAACATACATACATACAAATACCATACACACATCCATATCCATAGCAATCTAGTAACAATTCACAATCAAGTGTTTGATATTCATTTTCTCAATTATCAAATAAATTTTTGAGATTTCTTATAGTACCAATCATTCACATACTAAGAACAATCTTATTCATTTTTCAGTAAATAGGATTATCTCAATAATTATTTATCCATGATCACTTTATGATCGGTCACTGATAGTGCATATTTATTATCACATTCTCATATTTATTATTTAATAAACTCTGAAATTTAATTATTTTTTTGTCTAATTATTTGCAGGGCCATTACTAAAGGAGGGGAGATAAAATGAGCCAAAATGCCCATTAAATTTAGATTAATTCAAAATCAAAGAGATAAAGGCAATTCTAGCTGAAAATCAGTGCATATCAGGGAAGATAATACTAAATAAAATGTGGTTAAACTCAGATTTTTATGGATCCAGTTAGTTAACCGAAGATCAACAGAAGAATTGTCAAAAACCAGAAAATCAAATCTGAAAAATGATTGGTAAAAGCCAAAAGGAGGCCAACAGGAAGTTGCACCTCCCGGTTGTGGCCACCTGGCCATACCTAGGCTGTGAAAACGCAGCCAAAATCGCATTTTCGCAACAGTTAGTTGAGATTTGGGGGAGCGTTTACTCCCTATCTTCAGACATTCTCCCCCTTCTACATTTTACTATAAATACCAGTAAATTTTCAGTACAGAGGGGATGATTAGCAGAGAAGGATTCTTAGGCTAGTTTTCATTCTACTTTAGTTTAGGTTTTCATTTTTATGCAATTTTTATTTTTTTGTAAATATAAGTTAGACAGAGATTAATGTAAATAAAAGAGAGATTTATATTCAGAGTGACACCGATGTAACCTTCCTCTTTTCTTTCATCGTTTTTTTATGTAATCAAAGGTGCGAATTTTATGTTCTTCTTTGTTTTTGTGTTTTTCTTATCCTTTCTACTTTTTCTCTTTTGGTTTTGATGATAATCCAAGTGAGTCGAATAGCATCGACATTGCTTTGCATTAGCTAGTGCCATCGATAGCTCAAGACGATAGATTTTAGTCTCAGTCTGTATCATTTCATACCTGTGTCATCTTAATGATGTAATGTGAAAGACGACGAAATCAACTCTTATGGGTTATACGCTGATCACCTCCACTTCAAGGTAACATTGCCGCCAAAGTTCAAGTAAGCATTAGGCCGAAGGAGGTAAGTATTTCTTTTAGGTTTTCTTTCTTTCTTTTAATCTATTAGTTTAGATCACCTCCAGTCACCAACTCTTTACACTTTTATTTTTTTTTCTTTAATTCAGTTTTCTATTTTTCTAAATCACCATCTTTTCTAATCTACCTTTTTCATAATTTAACATAACTTATTTTCCTTTTCTTTCTAAAGAACAAAGAAGACTTTTAACCATTTCAAGTAAACAAAAGAGAACTTATAATATGCTTCCTTCGCTAGTCCTCCTTGTGGATCACGACCCGCATAGCCATTTGCTATAGCGGTAGTATTAAGAACTTGCACATTCTATTCTTAAGTTCTGAAATTCTGTATTTTCTGTGTGCAGGTCTGAAACTCAGCCAAAATTTTGGCGCCGTTGCAGGAGAGGGATGAAAAGTAACTCTTTTTAATTTACATTTTTGGTTAACTTTCTTCTCTGTTTTGGTGTGTAGGTACTAAATTTTAGATTCTAATAGCTGTAAGACATAAATAGCGATGTTGTGCCTCTGCTCTAGAAAGCAGAGCACAGTTGCTCTCTGCAATGCCCGAAAACGCGGCTAAAGCCACGTTGGCGTTGCAATCAGAGTGAACTACTCACTCTTTTTTATTGCAGGTTGCATGTGTTGAAAATTTTAGTATTCTGCAGTATTTAGTTTTCCTAGTAAACTTACTCTGCACACTGAATTAAGTCAACAGTAACTTGATGGTTGTTAAATGCTAAAAATAGTTTAGACTTTGCATTAGGCGTTTGTCTAATTTCATTTATATTTTACGTTACTGTTGAAGAGTGCTGGAGCAAAAGTAAGTGTTGCATAGCATGTAGTATAGAAACACTTTTGAATTATTTATATTGCTTAAGTGTTATTTTTCATATACATGTACACATTACACTAAATTGATTTAAGGGCTTGTCCTATAAGTAAGATAAGGTGAGTCATTAAGCACATCTCCTCACTCACTAACTCAAACTTAACTTAAAACTAGTAGACGTTGGCCCTAGGGACATTTCGGACTCAATAGAAAACTGACCTAGGGGGAAGTTGATTAGAATTGACTCTTACCAAGTCGGTGTCAAAGTTTGGGGATTAAGAGGCGAAACCTCAAAGGTGGTCGTTTGGCTTAATTAGGCATGTCACTTTTACCGCGAATACCTCCCGCGAATCTTGCCCTAATCTGACCGATTAACATGTGATCAGATTTTACAATATACCCCCCGTAGACAGTCTAACTAGTTAGAAGTCATCTAGGTCTAAGGTCTACCCTAACCTAAGCTAGATTTTTTTTTTGTTTATTTGTTTGCTTTTTTTTTTTTTTGATTTTGACATCTTGGCGATATGAATTATAATCACAATTATTCCTATGCAACCAGTGATCTATACTTCACCCCGATCTCTTTTGACTCGGATATTATCAACTCGGCATATCATTTTAACCAACAAAGTATGCCAGATTGGTCTAATTCGAATCAATATATGCCCCAGTCCCAATATTATCAATAAGACTAGAACAATCATCATTACTCTTCACAGAGTCGATGGGGATACACCTCTCCTGAGTCATATTGTCAACCACCATTCCAACATTCAGCTTCACTGAGGTGATTAAGAGTATAAAAGCCATGATTGAGTCCCAAGAACAAAAGCTGAAAATTATGGACTCACAATTCCTATAAAACTTTCAAATCTAATATCCTTACTCTATTTTTCAAGTCCCACAACAAGAAGAAGAACCTATAGACTCAGATAGGACTATAGAAAACTTGATTCAGTTTGAAAATTATTTTTCTAATTTATCAATAGGCTAGAAGCACAAATGAGTTATTTGATCAACATACTGCAGAAAGGAATAAGAAAACTCTACTTAACACATGTTTAACTATTCCCAATTGCCCTAACCATATTGATGAAACTAAGAATCATGGTGTCTTAGGGATTTTAACCAAGAGTCAATTCATCACACAAACTTAAACTTGACAATTTTAAACCTTGAAACAAAATTGGCAAGTTTTTCATTCAATGAGATTGAACTTGAATATGAATGTGAATCCGATCCCCAACCTTGTGATTCATTTTCCCCTCTTTGAATTTATGTCTACTTCGTTATCCTTACCCAATTTGGACCAATTGCTCAAGCCAACATTTATTCTCATACTTATATATCTAGAAATTGAATCACCAATTTTGGATAGTCACATTCCATTGATGGGAAAAGAATGTGAATTTCATTTCTTGATTTGGACTCAATTCTTGACCAAACTGACTCTTGAATCTAAACTTAATTTGAATCTTATTCCTGAGTCAGTATTAGTTTTCTGTTCCTTTCATTTCAGAGCCCAAATCATCCA